>JAOTRN010000009.1:18624125-18641482 GCA_028566695.1 Bagroides melapterus
AGTGTTTATAATGATTTATAATCTCACTCTGAGTGTTTATAATGATGTATGTATTCAGTAAATAGATTTGCATTTACGTCTATAGACAGCAGAAGAAATTAATGTTAAGATAAATGGCCTGAGGATGGATAATATTCCTCTGGGTGATAACGAGAACTTCACAGTTCTGAGCGACTTCCCTGTCCCTGACAAACTGGACTGGACTGAGAAGGGCCTTGTCAGCCCTGTGCAAAACCAGGTGTGTCTGTGTACGCAACAAAATGTGATGTACTGTGACATGAACTTCACTGCTGATCTGTGTGTTTGTGTGTGTTTGTGTTTGTGTGTAGGGTATGTGTGGGTCATGCTGGGCATTCAGTGCAGTTGGAGCTTTAGAGGCTCAGATGATGAAGAAGACAGGACATCTGGTTCCTCTGAGCGCTCAGAACCTGGTTGACTGCAGTGTAATGGAGGGAAACCACGGCTGTAGAGGAGGATTCATGAGTAAAGCTTTCGCTTACATTATACGCAACAAAGGAATCGACTCAGATGCGTTCTACCCTTATCAACACAAGGTCAGAATTTAACTGAGACACAGAAATCACTGAATGAAAGACAAGGTCAGGAAAAGAGAGAGAGAGAGAGAGAGGTTTAACAATACTTTTATTCATTATCTGAAAGAGAATACATATGTACTTTACAATTTTTCATTGGAAGCATTCCCTAGTATTGAATAAATAAATTAATAAAATTAAATAAATAAATAAATGAATTAAAAAATAGGCAAATAAATAGGAATAGTTAAAATAAAAAGATTGCAGATGTTTTACCAGTTTAAAATAAGATTATTCTTAAACAACCACTAAAAGTAGCAGCTGTCAGAGGTTAAAAACAAGTTGATTCTCATGAACAGTACATAAAACCTCATGAATACACCATGTTTCATAAAAACCAGGTTCATTTTTAGTCAGCTTGTGATACTCAAATTCAATCATCAACCATGCTGCTACTAGCCTTTTACACAATATCTCTGGATCTACAGTGGATGATTGTAACCCTTTGTTCGTCCTGGTTATCCACACTGAAGGTTTAGCTGTGCCAATCAGATAGTTTAATAAACACAGTTCCCTTTCGAGGGAACTCCATGCTGCGTCATGTTGACACTATGGGAATGCTTCTTTGAGGAAGTTGTGTCTGAAGCTCTGTGTGCACACACGCCAATTTAATGGCCTGGAAAGGACAGGTGGCAAAGTAACTACGTGCCAGCAAGTCCATATCAGGGCATCTATGTAACATTACTCCAGCTTCTTTGTCTTCAGGAAGTGCTCTGTGTATGTTTGTGTAATGTCTGGCTTATTGTATAAGACTAGGGCAAAAGAAGATATATAAAGACTAGGGTCTTTTCTTTCTTTATCATGGTGTGATCGGCTCTCAAAAAAAAGAAAAAAATCGGAGCCGATTGCGTGCATTGCGAGCATTTGCTGTCCTCATTCCATGTTGGAGTTCCGCGTCTGCCGAGGCAGCATGGCAGCTTCATTCATGGCTCACTTTGTGATTTCTCCCGACTCGAACGGGGAATTATTATCGTTTGCATCGGACTCTGAGGAGCTCGATGTGGAATGTGTTGTGCATTCTGCCACTGATTTGCTTCCTAATTGTGCATTATCGCTAAACTAATCCACGCTGGACTGGTTGTATTCCAGCCAAGCACTTAAATCTGATTCCTCCTCTTCGGCTCCGGGAGCTTACTTGCGATTTCTCCCGACCTGAACGAGGTATTATCGTTTGCATCGCGCTCTGAGGAGCTCGATGTGGGCTATGTTGTGCATCCTGCCACTGAATTGCTTAATAATTATGTGATGTCGCTAAACTAATCCACGCTGGTCTAGCTATATTCCAGCCAAGTGCTTATTTTAATTCCTGACTTTGGCTCCGGGAGCTCGTTTGCAATTTCTCTCAACCTGAACGGGGAATTATTATCGTCCGCATCTGACTCTGAGGAGCTCAATGTGGGCAGTGGTGAGCAGTCTGCAACTCAATTCGCCCTTGTCTGGCTGAGTACCAGTAAAGATCATAATTCCGCTGCTTCGGCTCCAGGAGCTCGTTTTTGCGATTTCTCCTGAACCAGATGTGGGGATTTTTATTTTTCAGCATCAGACTCTGAGGAGCTTGATGTGGGCATTAATGAGCGTCCTTCTTAGGTAGGCTCTCCCTACTTCCTGCTCTGCCACATTTGGCATTGTGGGGAGCAGTTGGGCCTGTGCCCACTCCTTTTCCTTGAGGTTATTGCATCCCCAGATCAGGTCTGAGAACTGATTTGTGAGGATGGAACTCATAGATGCTTATTGTCACATAGGCTCTTAGCCAGAGCGCAGGAAGTTCCTCAGGTTCGCTTTGAGGGTGACACCTGTCAGTATTGTGTTCTTCCTCTTGGTGTAGTCCTGAACCCAGGAAAGTGTGTGCTTTCTCCATCTCAGAGAACCACCTTTCTGCAGCAAAAGCTATTCGGCTAGGCCAAAGCCTCTCTGTTGCCGAGGCACAGAGGGTGCTCAGCCTCAGGGCAGCAGCATCTAACGTTATTCCTTTGGGACCCTGGAAAAGTAGCTGATATTCCAGCTTTTCTGCAGACTTTCTGCCTTCCACCCGCAAGTCAGCGAAGCAAGAGAGTCTGCACTTGCTGTGCCCGGTTCTCAGATCTTATGCCCGTCGCTCAAGTGCGTAAGGTGGATCCTATCTTTCCGGTTGGTGTCAGGCAGCTAAGTCCTTCCTGCACACCGCGTCTCCCCTCCTAGGACCTCCCAGGTTGCTGAGCCCCCTATGTACTTCTCTAAGGAGTTCTGACCCTGGCACTGGCAATGTTATGATCTGGTCATTCAGCTTCTCTGCAGGCCCTCTGCCTTCCACCCCACAGGCTGGCAGTGCAGTGGAGTCTGCAACTGTGGCAGGAGTGGTTAGTTATCTCCTAAGCCTATCAGGCGCGCCATGTGGCTTCGCCCCCAGGGATTATGGCTCACACTCACTCCGTTAGGTGTATTGCCTTGCCCAGGCATAGATTTGTGCTGTGGCAGGTTGGTCCACCGGGACCCGGCCCAGACTCCAAGGTAGGGTGTCCTGCAGGGCTATTGATGTTCTGTTCCCAGTCGGTTCGTGCTCTCTCACGGCCTCTGCCATGGTCATCGAACGGTGCGTGGTGGCGTGGGTATTGACATTCCCATAGCAGCGTCGAGTTCCCTCGAAAGGGAACTACACCAGGTTACGTATGTAACCCGGTTCCCTGAGAAGGGAACGAGAAGCTGTGTTGCTTGCCACGCCCCGGGCATCCATTCACGCTTCCTTCAGACAAATAGGAGCTGGAGTGATGTAACGTAAATGCCCTGATATAGACTTGCTGGCGCGTAATTACTTCACCACCTGTCCTTTGCAAGCCATTAAATTGGCGTGTGTGCACACAGAGCTTCAGATATAACTTTGTCAAAGAAGCAATCCCATAGCATCAACTCGACACAGCATTGAGTTCCCTTCTCAGGGAACCGGGTTACATACATAACCTGGTGTAGTTGTCTTCTTTTCAGGAAAAGGTTATTTCACTCCTCCTATAAACATTTTGTCAGAGAACTCTTCATCTGATTTAATAAACCAGCTCTTTAGTAATGTAAAAAGACCTTTTAATCTCTGACATTTTAAAAACAAGTGATCTTCCTTTATCCTACAAACGCTTTTTCCTGGTAAAACAATAGGATTCTAAGTTTGTTCATATTTAACTGATTAAAATTGATTATGTTCCTTAATAAAAAAAGGTTATCCATTATAGATCTTTCTTAGATGCAATATCTCCGTCATTTTGAATGACTGAATCTAAAACAAGTTTTAGTCTGCTAGCTAGGCACGTGGAGAAGATTTTATAATCTGTGAACAGAAGAAAAACAGGCCTCCTGTTCTTTAAAAGCCCGAAACAGTGTTAATACTGCTCTCCGACAACTTACGGGAAGTGATTTAGTCTCTATGGACTCTGATAAAAGTCTTGTCCCATTAAATTCCAGAAATGTTGATAAAAGTCTGTGTGTAGTCCGTCTATTCCAGGGGAATGCCCCATGGACAGCTATGACATTGCCTCCCTTGAGTTCCTGGAAGGAGATTGTCCTGTCCAATTCCTCTTTCTGTGTTCTTGTCTTTTTTTCCTTAGTCCATCTCCCTGTCCGGTGTCATTGCTGTCTTTGATGTGTTTTTTCCAATAGTTCAATGTCTCTTTGTAAAGACTGCACTGTTTCTCTCGGCGTTATTGTTGAAAAGTTCAAAATGAAGCATCTTGTAATAATTTAACATTAAAAATCCAGTAATAGTTTTTAAAGATTTTTTTTATGTTCATGTCCAATAAAACCATGTGATGATCTGAAAACCCATTAAGTGCAATAGAAAAATTCATCACTCTGTTATTCCAACTCTGTTTCAAGTAAAATAAAAGACTTTCTGCAAGAAATGGACACACTCCTCAGTGCTTTCCCTTCTGGCAGAACCCCACTGACAATGTTTGATCCTTGATTTCAACTTTCAGTCTGACAAGCTTCAGTCTTCTTACCTTCTGACTCTTCTGAGTTCCTTCTCCTTGACATTCAACAGCTGCCCTCCTATGCACAAGGAAGGAAATGTTTTTGATCTGGTCTTCACTCTTCCTACCCAGGCACAAGACAGCAACTGCTACCCCATTTCATACCTCTGATCATCACCTTGTATCCTTCACCATCATTTTCCCTATCCTTCCTAAAACTAACTGCCAGCATTTCTCTCTAACCTGTTGAAACCTCTCTCTCCTTCCTGTGTAGCCTTCAGCTCTCTCTCATCTCTTCCTGATCCTGACTCGTCTTCCTCCCTACCCTTGGACTGCCAAAGACACTTTCCTCTCCTATTTTTCCTTCATGGACCTTTTCTGCCTTCTGTCTACTAAAGCCAGGAAATCTTCTTCTCCTCTTCCTTGGCTTTCAGATGTGTTGTGCAGCAGATGAAGAGAAAGTGTAAGAATTCTCTACTCACAGATCATGCCTCTTACCCTGCTCTCCTGTCCAACTTCTCCTCAGATATCACTTCTGCAAAGATTGCCTTCTAGAAGATCTTTCTAAGGTCCATAACATATTGTTCCCAAAGCAGCTTTACTGAAGCATAGAAACATTTAAAAACTTTAAAGCTTAAATTTAAATTACTGTTTATTTCTAACATCCTTCTCTAATTAGCAAGAGGTGGTAGGGAAAAACTTCCTGAGATGATATGATAACATCTACGTCATCTGGGAATTCCTTACAGGGTGACACTGGACAATAAATAATGTATATGTAAATAATGTCCTTTCTTCAACAGTTTATAATCCAGTGGAATTGTCTAACCATGAGCACCTGAGGAACAGGTCAGAGTCATTTCATTACAGACTTAACACTAATTCCTAAGTCTACAAATGTTTACTGATGAAGACCTGAATACAAAGATGCCTGACATAATGGCAGTTCAAAGACAGTGTGATAGTACTTCTGGCACCACCGCGAGTGGCAGACTTTCCAGCAGCTCTGCTCTTTTTGTTAACTTTAGTTTTATCTTTTTTGCGCTTTTTTTTTGCACTTTTCTGCCTTACACATCTGATTATCAACTATCCTATGGATATGGATTTTCATACACCGAAACTCGTTTATTTGAGAAACCAACTACTCGCTCTGAGAACAAAGTCCTGTGCCGGTGTCGTTCGCAGCTTACCTGGCAAGGTGAGGAGGCCGTATCATGGCTGCAGAGCTGGTGTTAAGCTAAAGGCTAAGCGGTTAGCGAAGAATTGGCGATACAAGCTTTCAGTATCTTCGGTGATCATGGGAAATGTGAACTCACTACAGAACAACATTGATGAACTGGCTGCGCTGGTGAAAAATATCAAGAAATACAGAGAGTGCAGTTTGTTGTGACTCACAGTTAGCATCCCGGATGCTAACATGGAGCTGCCGGCTTCAGCACAGTCAGAGCGGACAGAGACACTAAAGGACTCGCTTTATACGTCAATACAAGATGGTGTAATCCTGGGCATGTTAGCATCATAATCTCCAGCTGCTACAGGGATATCAAACTTCTGGCAGTAAGTTTGCGTCCCTATTACTTGCCCAGAGAATTTGGTCAAGCCATTGTTGTAATTGTTTACATCCCACCGCATGCAGATGCGGAGATAGTGTGACGTCATCCATTCTGCTGTTGCTAAACTGCAAACTTAGCACCCCAAGGTACTTGTGTTAATCTCTGGGGACTTTAATCATGTGACACAACACTACCTGCTTTCTTCCAGTATGTTGACTGTAACACAAGGGGAAATAGGACTATTGACCTAATGTATGCAAACGTTAAGGACTCATACAGCGCCACCCCGCTGCCTGCACTGTGGAAAGCAGACCACAATCTTATTCTGCTTAAGCCTCACTATAAACCAAGAGTGAGGAGGTTACCCATAACCACACGTTCTTTCAGGAAGTGGTCTCCTGAAGCTGAGCATGCCCTGAGAGACTGTTTTGGAACTGGGATTTACTACTTGGGTCACACAGTGGGAACATTGAGGAGGTTGTTGACGGCACCACCGACTACATCAAACTTCTGTATGGACACTGTTGTTCCAGTAAGAACTGTATGCTACTTTGCAAATAATAAGCCCTGGAGCACAAGTGACATCAAAGGCCTTCTGAACCATAAGAAAAGGGCCTTTAAAGACGATCATCAACAGGAGATTAAGTGAGAAGGAACAGAAGGAACTCAAAGTCCAGATCAGGGAGGCAAAGGTGCAGTACAAAAGTAAGCTGGAGCAGAAGCTGCAGATCAACAGCATTAAGGAAGTGTGGGACAGTATGAAGATTATCAGAGGATGCAGCTCAAAGCGGGGGGACATCACTGAAGGAGATGTTGGGAGAGCGAACCAGCTGAACGACTTCTTTAATAGGTTCGACCACCCCAACTCGTTTACACCTCACTTCACACGATCCCCCACCCCCTTCTGCTCTCTCTGCCCCCCTGGAAACATCAATCATGAATGTCCCCTCACCCAAGATCATGGCAGCCCAGGTGTGTAAAGAGCTGAGGAGGCTTCATCCCAGCAAAGCAACTGGTCCAGATGGAGTATCCCCATGGTTGCTGAAGGCCTGTGCGCTGGAGCTGGGAGACCCACTACAACATATCTTTAACCTGAGCCTGGAGCAGGAGAAGGTCCCTCAGCTGTGGAAAACATCCTGCATCATCCCAGTCCCAAAGAAACCACACCCTGGAGAGCTGAATGACTACAGACCGTTGCCCTGACATCACATGTGATGAACACAATGGAGCAGGTGCTGCTACACCACATGAGGCCACAGGATCACCATGCCCTTGACCCTCTGCAGTTTACATACAAGGAGAAAGTGGGTATGGAAGATGCCATCATATACATGCTACACCGATCACTCTCTCAGAGCCGTTTGTACTTCCTCAGAAGGCTGGTGTCCTTCAACATCTGCAAAAAGCTGATGCAGATGTTCTATCAGACAGTGTGATAGGGAGGCAGCATTAAGAAGAAGGACGCTTCACGTCTGGACAAGCTGGTGAGGAAGGCAGGAGCTGGACAGCCTGTCTTCTGTGGTAGAGAGACAGGTGCTGAGAAGAGTCAGGTCAATCATGGACAATCCACTGCATCCACTGCACAACATCATCTCCAGGCAGAGGAGCAGCTTCAGTGACAGGCTGCTGTCATTAACCCGCTCCACAGACAGACTGACAAGGTCCTTCCTAACCCATGCCATGCGGCTCTTTAATGCCACTCAGGGTGGGAAGAGTAAATGCTGACATTCCACACTGCACAATATGCACCTTATGGACATACTACACACTCTGCACATTTAAACTCACATATTGCACATTTAAACTCTACCTTAAAGTTTTTTTAATTTTTAAATTTTAATTTTATTATCTTTTATTTCCTGTAAGATTTATTGTATTGCATGACTAAGTCTGTAGATACTGCTGGATTCTTTGAAATTTGCCACTGAGATGATTAAAGTATCTATCTATCTACATGGATAAAAACCAACACAGACATGAGAAACACAGGGACTTAAATATACACAATGGACCAATCACAAGCGAGATCAGACAAAGGAGCAATCATAGCTTAACAAGACACAGGTGGGGCAGAGAAGCAGGAAAACACAAGGCAAGGACAGATATCAAAATAAAAGACACAGAACATGGAACAAGGAACAAACAAGACAAAGTTCAATCCCCTGCCAGCACCCCCTCTAGTGGTCTGGCAGGGAATAGTCCCATTTGTTACAGCTGCATACCTAGTTGTGCTGACCTGATCTAAGTGTGCTGTTCGAGCTGTAAAGGTTGGTCCTACCAGGTTCTGAAAATGACCCAAATTATTCAGCCCAGGGATCTTAATGCTGCTGAATGTTAAGTACAGACCAGCTCCATCTACCAATAGTTCCTTCAGCAGTGGATGAATCCATGGTCTCTGGACTTCTTTGGCTAAACAGACTCCACATCTAATCTTAAAAAAGATTCTTGTATAATACCTGCAGTGCCAGTTAACCTTACCCTAACCCTAGAGTGTCAGTTTGACCATAATGAATAATGATTTGTTGAGTCCAAGTCCTTTCATGCAGTTAAGTATCTCACTCGCAACTCCACCCACTAATTCCCAGCATTCATAGAGAGAGAGAGAGAGAGAGAGAGAGAGAGAGAGATCGAGATCAGGTGTGGTGTGTGCTGTGTGTATGCTGTGTTAATATTGTGTATCTTTGTGTAGGAGGGGTTGTGTCGTTATTCTCCAAAAGGCAGAGCTGGATCGTGTTCCAGTTTCTGGATTTTTCCTCACATGAATGAATCTGTGCTGCTAAACACAGTGGCTCACATTGGACCTGTTTCTGTTGGAATTAACGCTAATCTGGCCTCATTCCACAGATACAGGAGTGGTGAGAGCACACACACACACACACACACACACACACACACACTGTGCTTTATTGTGTGTATTTATGTGCAGGGATTTATAACGATCCCCTCTGTGACCCTCGGTCAGTGAATCACGCTGTTCTGGTGGTTGGATATGGAAACAAAGGAGGACAGGACTACTGGCTGGTCAAAAACAGGTTAAAAACACACAAAAAAAATAAATAAATGAAATAAAAATAAATAAATTAAATAAATTTAAAAAAATGTCTTCATGTCATCAACTCTCTCTTACTCTCTCCTAACACATCTCTCTTTCCCAGTTGGGGTACATCATGGGGAGAGAAGGGTTATGTCCGGATGGCGAGAAACAGGAATCAATGTGGAATCGCAAATTTTGCCATTTTTCCAGTTGTCTGAACTCTGCACTTAATTTGTACTGAATTTTGCTGAATTTTATTTTATTTTATTAATTTATTTTTTCAGATCATCACTCTCTTTAATAAAGTTCTCTAGTTTTGCAGTTTGTTCTCCAGTGATGAGAAGGGCAAGCAGTACTTTATTTTTTACAAAAGAAAGAAAGACATTTATATTTACACTCACATTGTGTACTTTTATTGTTTGTTAAAATTTAAACTTAGAACTAAAACATTTGTAATTTTTTAATTCTAAAATGATTGAGTGTTTCAACTAAAACAATCAGTTTTAAACATGTACCATAAACAATATAAACAATCATTATTATAAAATTATTTATCTTATTAAAGAAGGAAGAAGCTCTTTGTGAATGTGATCAATTTTGTAAAAAAAAAAAAAAAAGCATAATCAATCAAAAAGTGATGTGTCAATAAAATATCTGGAGTCTAATCTGAGGAAACTCTAAACAAGCTCTACACATCTGAAGGATTTGAGTCAGAATCCACTAATCCAGGGTCCTGATGAGTTTAAACGTTCAATAATGTTGAATTTTATGAAAAGAAGCAGCAACTTCTGTGTGCGCATTGGACTTTAGTGGGCTTTTGTCTGAAGTGAAATTGTAATGTGCGTTTTTCAGCTCTACAGTACACAAAAAAAAACTGATGATCTAAATATCTGTTCTTTATGATTTTCCGTCAATTCATTTTTGGATATTTCTAGAACATATGTATGATGAATCTGTTCCTAAAATTTTCCTGTGTTCTGAAAACATCTTGAAAGTTTTACATGATCTAAATAGTTCTGAGCTCTTTATGGTTCTAGAATATCGTGCATAATTTGTAGATTTTGGATGGTCAAATGTTGTGTTATGGTTCCTGATGATGATTTCTTGTATTTCTAATAATTTTAGATCACATGTGCTCTGGATGGTTCTGGAGACAGACGATGAATTCTTTCACATGTCTTCCCTCAAAACAAATCTGATATACAGAGACAAACAGTGGGAACCTGTACACACACACACACACACACACACCAGAACATGAACAGAGATTTGACAGGTGAACTGTAAAGTTAAATCATTTGAAATCATCTTTTACTCAAACAGCTTTATTATAGAAGAGTATTATCATGAATTCTCCTAAACAATTCTGAACATGTTTATTATAGTAATGTTCTTGGTGTCAGTACTCCCTGGAGCTGAAGACACTTCATTGTTATGTCATTGTTTTCTTATGTTGGATAATAAGATACTAAAGCATATAAAAAAGTGCAATTAAAGTTTAGAATGTTTTGACAAAAATCGTATTAGTTTGATTAATAAAAATAATTACATTATTGTTGTTGGTTAGGATCATCGGCTCTCTGTGGTTGGAATTCACAACCTTCTGGAGACTAACAAGAAACTATCACTGGTTTGAAATTTTAAACTGATGTGGCTTTAAATTTATGAAATATTTATGGAAAAAACTATTTAGATATTAATTGTTAATTGTTATGACAAGAAACACAACAGGAACCAGACAGATATCACTATTTTAAATATATATTCAGAAGAAATGATCCAAGTAAGAATGTATATTGTTATAATGATGATGATGATGATGGAGACCACTTACTTGTTCACCATGTTCTTCTTCTGAAGTATCTTATAAACTTCAGCTGATGTTTGAGGCCCCTGAAGCTTCTGACCATTCAGCATCTCAGCTTCCAGCTCAGCTATAGACTATAGCACAACACACAGACACACAAACAATTTTGAAAACGTGCTACGATTATTTATTTCTTTATTGTGTGTTCATAAAACTATTATATATAATATATAAAATATTTATATTAGGGGTGGACATGTTAACATATTATCGCGTAAATTATTTAATTAATTCATTAACGCACAGTGACAATTATTTTATTATGCATTAACACAGGTCTTTTTTATTATTATTATTTTGAAAGTCTGTTGCTCACTGGCTCTGACACATCAGACAAACCCTTGGTCACAGGAGGGGTGGGATGTTGTCGTCATGTATCTTAACCAATGAGAACATTTTGGGGGTGGGGCTAAGGCTGCTGCAGTGCTCACAAGAACCAGAAATGAAAAGAACTAGCGGGGACATTAAAATGGAGAAACTCTTAAATGGACATTTGCATTTTAAATCTCTTCACATGGTGAAGTTGATAGGACCAAAATTATTTGTAAACACTGCAAAGTATTCCCATCTGGATGACATCAGAGAGTGGGATTATAAATCATTCTAAACCACAGAGAGTGGGATTATAAATCATTCTAAACCACAGAGAGTGGGATTATAAATCATTTCTGTTCTAGAACTCTGGACTATATTGTGCAGTTATGTAACCAGGAGATTTATTCTCAGTTCTCAGATGAATATCAATGTTTTCACAGTGCACTAGATGCATTACTGCATGTCGGTGATGAAGCTTCATATGTAAAATGTTTGTAGTGATTTTGTTACACAGTGAATGTCAGACTGTGACCTTTCCCGAGGTGACAAAAGCTTCAGCAACACGCCGGTTGCGTCCTCCATAGCAGGTGGTGATGAGGTCAGCGACGCCACAGCTCTCCAGGAACGTAGCAGAACTGACAGAAGTACTGCAGAAGATCTTGGCAAAGGACACCATCTCCATCAGACCCAGACGAATCACAGCTGCTTTAGTGTTATCACCAAAACCCAGACCATCACAGAATCCTGCTCCCACTGCCACAATATTCTTATACACACAACACACAGAAATAAATACTCATGGGCTCACACACATTATATATATACAGACATACACATTATATATATATATATATATATATAGAGAGAGAGAGAAAGAGAGAGAGAGAGAGAGAGAGAGAGAGGTGCAGTGTTATCAGACCTCAAATAATGCAAAAAGGGCTCATATTCATTTTTAAACAACACAACTAATTTCAATTACAGCTTTTATGTGTCTGGGCATGCTCTCCACCAATTGTTTGCATTCTGTTGGTTGACTTTATTCCACTCCTGGCACAAAAACTGATAAAACTGACAACATATCAGAGGTTTTGATGTGGTGATCCTCCATCCACACCTTGATTGATCCATGGCTGTTTGGCATGGATCATTGTCATGCTGGAAAAACCAATCCTCAGAGTTGAGGAACATTGTCAGAGCAGGAGGAAGCAAGTGGTTTGATTCACCTGGCTTACACGTTGACAAATGTGCCCAATTCCAGCTATGCTGAAGCACCCCCAGATTATTATAGATCCTCCAACAAATTTCACAGTGGGTGTGGGCCTCTCCAGGTCTCTATGAAACCATTAGATTTATACTTGTTAATACATTAAATCAGTACATCACTAACAAGAAGGTCTGTCTTGTAATTCAACAAGCGCTGGAAAGGAATGGCTGCCATACTTGAAGACCTGCTGATTAAAAAAAAAAAACTATTTGGAGTGGTCTCAATATTTGGTGTGGTGACCCTTTGCCTTCAAACCAGCATCTTGTACACTTGCACAAAGTCAGTGCTTTTGTAGGATCAGGTCTGTGATTAACCAGCAGGTTCTGATGATCATCAGATTCATATGTAGGTTGACATATGACATATTTTGTCCTGGAATCGATGGTTTAGTCCTGACCTCAATATCATTGAGTCTGTCTGGGATTACGTGAAGAGACAAAATGGTCTGAGGTAGCCTGCATCTACAGAAGATCTGTGGATAGTTCTCCAAGATGTTTGGAACAACCTACCTGCTGTGTTTCTTCAAAAAACTGTACAAGTGAACATAGAAGAATTGGTGCAGTTTTGCAGGTAACAACAAATATTGAATATTTGAATTTGTATTCTGTTCATTTACTTTCAGTTTTGTTTTTTAAGTGGGTCTATCTGTGTGTGTGTGTAAATGTGTGTGTTTATGTGTGTTACCTTTAGTGCTCCACACAGCTCCACAGTGTTGCTGTCTGATACCACAGTGATGCGAAAGTTTGGAGTCTGCATCAGCTCCTTAAACACCTGACCATTATATTCATTAAGAGCTCCTAAACACACAGAGAGAGAGACATAAAGAGAGAGAGAGAGAGAGATCCATTTAAATAAATGTTGTTACTTATCGGATACTAGATTTCTATGAAAGGTAGGTATGAAGAATATACATATGTTTTAGTGGCCGTGTGTGTGTGTGTGTGTGTATGGGGGGGCACGTGTGTCTGTGTGTGTGGGGTGTGGGTGTGTGTGGGTGTGTGTGGGTGCTGTGTATGTATATGTGGGCACGTATGTGTGTCTGTGTGGGGGGGGGTGTGTGTGTGGGGGGTGTGTGTGGGTGTGGGTGCTGTGTGTGTGTACCAATGGTGGTTTCACAGAATTTCTCCTCAGCAACTTCATTAGCGATGTTTGCTCCCATTAATACACTCACATCAAGCTCCAGCTTCCCTCTGATAATGTCAGAGATCAACCTCAAACCTGATGGACCTTCATCTATTCCCTATAGAGTGACAGACAGACAGACAGACAGACAGAAAGAAAAAGACAAGACAAAGTGCCAGGCAGAGATTCTGGTGGTTCTTAATGGCTCTGAGCTTAATGAGTGAGATTCCCCTGACTCTGATTGGCTCGGAGAATAGAGACTGAGATTCTGATGACTCTCATTGATTCTGACCTTAATGAGCGAGATTCCGATGGCTCCAGGCTTAACCTGAGGCTTCATTTGGTCACAGAGTTTTCCAATAAACTGATGAGGGATGACAAAGACAAGAATATCTGCCCCAGCAACAGCCTCTGTAATGTCTGGAACAGCAATCTGTGAAAATGTAAATCCATTCCTTTGAATTTTTATTAATTTATAAAAAGGAGAATAAATATAATAAACAAAATTCAGATTTATAACAATCATAGAAAAGCCATGGATAAGAAGGTGATAAAGATCTGTTCCTGTTTCCTTGCCACTGTCTGATTCACTACTCTCACGTTCCATAATTATCTTTGATTGTGTACAGCTGCGTTGCGACAACGAACATTGTAAAAAGTGCTATACAAATAAAATTGAATTGAATTTAATTCATACTATTGACTTTCTAACACACACACACTCACACACACACACACACACTATAATACAAATCCTGTAATTTAGTTGCACAGTTCACACACATATCTGAGACACAGAAATTGAATTAGATGGAGAGAACAACAGAGTGGCAGAAAGACACACAGTGAGATTGACAGACAGACATAAGACAAACAGACAGAGAGTGACATAGAGAGAGAGAGAGAGAGAAGAGAGAGAGAGACTGATAATCAGGTGGTCTGTTAAAAGAGAGAAGTGGGATCTCACCACATTCTTGGGCAATTTGTGTCCTGGGAGGTACTTAACATTCTCATGTTCTGTGTTAATGATATCAGTCAGTTTCCTCCCATTAATGAACTCCTCAAACACCCACATGTTGACAAGTGGATCGAACCGATTGGACGCCTTTACATTCTGCCCAATGATGCGTGAAATGGCTGAACCCCTGAGAACACACACATTCTATTAAAACATATTTCATGCATTTTACCATCAAAAAAAAAGTATTTTTTTGTAAATCTATGTCACAGTATTTTTTTTTCTATCCAAATATGTTTGGAAGGCGGGGTCAGAGATTCTGGTGAAGAAGGTTAAGGTCCTTGCTCAAGGGCCCAACAGTGGTTGAACACCAGTGCTGTTGAATCCTTAAACGTTCTGATCAGTGACCCAGAGCCTTAACCATTTCCCCACCACAATCCACACCAAGCAGAGAGACCTAAGAAAATTAGAGGCTTCACCCACAGACACACCGGAGCAAGTTCTGACAGATACCACAAATGTGTGTGTGCATCCATGTTCACATAACTGTAACACGCACACACAGCACACACACACACATACAGCACACACACACACACACAGCACACACACACACACTCAGACACACACAGACACACACACACACACACAAACGCAATACATTACTTGCATAACTTATACAGTACTTTACCTCTCTCTCTCTCTCTCTCTCTCTCACGCACACACACACACACACACACACACAAACTATAATTATAAGTGCTTTACCAGTTTCCAGATCCAACAATACACACTTTCTTCCCTGGCATCCTGATCTGCTCAGTGTCTGTGCTGCTGTCACTTCCTGAATGAACGTATTTGTATGTGTGTGCACGCATGTGTGAATTTCAACTTCCTGACACACCTCTCTGAGGGAGTGGTGTGTGAGAGAGAGAGAGAGAGAGAGAGAGAGAGTGCGCGCGTGTGTGTGTATAAAAATAAAACTTCCTGACACTCTTGGGAGTGGTGAGGGAGTGTGAGTAAAAGAGTGTGTTTGTAAATATTATGTTACACAGAACTAACCGTAATATACCTCATCACTGTTACACAGTTTATTTAGTCATTCTGAAACCTGCATTAGTGAATCTTTGTGAAAATGTTTCTCATTATGTGTGTGTGTGTGTGTGTGTGTGTGTGTGTGTGTCTCTGTAAGAGAGAGAGAGAGAGACAGAATAAGCATTAGACAGGTCTGGATTTGCTCACTCCCACTCTGAGCATTCCATGATATAGTTCACCTGCATCAATAGCAGGAGAACTTCTTCATACCTGAGACAGCCAGTTCTCACAGGTTCTCACAGGTTCTCACAGGTTCTTTTGCTCCTGTACTTCAGCTGAGTGCTCCAGTAACCCTGTTGGACAGATGGATGACCCATCTGAGACAATCTGTTCAAAGACAATTTGTTCTTTGAATTAAACATCATCAATGCAGCAGCTTTATTATTTGACCAGTGACCCCACTTTAAGAGCTCAAAGATGTCGCTCAAACTCAATCGAAAGTTTGACCCTTGAACTCAAAATATCACCCTTGTGCTGTGACATTCTAGACACACAGCAGTATACTGTATAACATGAGGAGTTTTCTAAATACCCTCACTGTGTGCTGTTACTCTGCTCTAAAAGACACTGTGATTAACGTGACCATGTAATGGACATGATTTCAAGTTTATTTGTCATATGTACAGATGTCGGCAATTTGTACAATGAAATGCTTAAGTGAGGCTCAGGCAAAATACAGAATTTAAACAACATAAAGAGCAAAAGTAAAAATAAGACTTTAGAAAAGTAATAAGTATATATAGTATAGAGTATGTGAACAATTCTATTTACATATTAACATGTAGAGATAGTTAAATGCAGATGCTCATATACAGAGTGGGTGCAAATATTACTGAGAATTGTGCAGTTCCTGTATGCAGCAGATACACCAGACCTAGTGGGAAATCCAAACTGAATGAAGGAAAACAAAAGGTTCATAACAATAATCTCACAATTACCATTTATTTTCTATAAATCAAGTTTATAAGTATAGAACTACATTATAGAAAAACGTAAAATCCTCAGGCAAGCCCACAGAGGAGAAGTGATCATTTGGAGACTATAACATTGTTGCAGCAGGTGGTTTTGCACTCTGGGTTAAATCAATTTTATTTTTATTTATTTTATGCATTGTACTTTTTATTCTGAATTTTTAGATTTCTGTAAAGCTATGTTGAAACAATGTTAAAAGTGCCAAATAAATAAAATGGAACAAAAGAGTTTATATATCATGTATAATGTAGTAAATGTAACTGTATAATGTAGTAAATATAACCTGTGCTACATGACTATGTGGTTATGGTACAGTATGTAAAAATAATTTTACTTAACTTACTAATTTTAATAACACTATTACTATTAATCTACAAAGATCTTATGCTCATGTTCTGTAAAGCTGCTTTGAAAAATATTTTCATAATATTCATATACATGTTAATGGTGTGTATTATTCTGTGTATTATTTGTATTATGTGGTGGTTTTAATTTTGCTACTAAATAACTTCAGTATAATAAGAAAAATAAATAGGTTTAAATGTAAATTGTTAAATGTTATTTTTCAAATATTATCACACACACCTTCTACAAACACAGATTCTCACAAAGCCCTCACATGTTTACCAGGCTTTTATTTATGGGCATTGAT
>JAOTRN010000012.1:0-12294 GCA_028566695.1 Bagroides melapterus
AAAAAATAATATTTCCCCACGTACATCAAGGAGCCAAGGGTGCCCATGACCCTGTTGCCCATTTATCTATTATCCTTCCTTGGACCACCTTTGGTAGCTAAAAATCACCACATACCAGGAAGACCTGGGAAAACACCCCGCAATACCTTATATTGTTCTTAACAAATATTCACTAAATTACTAATAATATTGATCAGTGTTTAGATTGTACATATAATAAGCTTGTAGTTTTGTATATTAAATATAATAATTACTTTTAGACATGGATAGACTTCACTCTTTAAACCACATGTTAAGAGTTCCCATGAACAGTGGGAACATCACTTGGAATCAACTCCAAACATTTTATCTCCTTAGTTTGTCATAGATGTGGAGGAAATAGTCCACACCTAGCCATGAAACTGCTCAACATTTAATAGTCCAATTATATTTGGGTCTGTGAAACTGGATGAACTGTGAAAAAAAATTGGATGCAACTCCTAAACAATTAATGTAAAGCTTTTCTTAAACACATTGAAATAAACAGAAATTCTACACATCACTAACCTCTTGATTGCTTAATTTCAAAAAAGTTGTCAAGGCAAAATTACAAAAATGTTCATATACTTAACTGACTGCCAAAAATTCCAGTTTTAGCAATAATAACCCTAATAAACATTTTCTGTTGGTATCTTTCACATTATTTTGGAGAAATGTTGGTCCTCTGCTTTTTATTGTATTGCTTCAATCGTGACAGTGGGCATAATGACCAAACATCTCCATCCTGATCTCATAAGTACAAAGGATACGTTTTCAAAACATGTGGTCCCTTACATACCTCAAGCTGCCATATATTTTCTTACAGAGAAACTGCTTTTTCCTCGGCACCAGTCAATGAACGCCATGCTTGTTCACTCTTGTCATACTTCTTTACTCTCATTCTTGAGATTTTCTTTATGTCTCTGAGTGCTATATGGTCTGAATTTGCAATGAAAACCACTCCTGGAATGACCATAAAATCCCCCTGCCACTGTGTAGGACTTGTATCTGTCTTTCCCAAGAAAGACAAATCTCTACAAAAGAACACCCAACAACACACAAATAAATGATTGTGATTTAAAACCAGATGTTTCAATTTCATTGTCCAACCCCTGTACCTTGGGCTGAGCTTCCTGCTTGGCAGACGTAGTTTGAGGTCCCTTGTCAAGAGCCAGACACACTGTCCTGGTTGGTAGGGAGGGTGTGGGCGACGACGTCGTTTGGCTTGTTGTTCTTGTGTCCTGATGGCTCGCTGGAGTCTGAAATGAGAACTGTCCCACCCCCTATCACTGCGACGGATCCAGTCATCGACTGAGGCACAGATGAAGGTTCGCCAGACCATGGGAACAGGGGTAGCCAAGCACACATTGGAATGGCGTTAGTCCTGTGGATGTATGGGTCAGTAAATTCTGGGCGCATTCAGTCCATGGTAGAAACTCTGCCCACCAATGTTGCTCCCAGCTACAGTAAGTCCTCAGGTACCTGCCAATCTCCTGGTTCAACCTCTCCACCTGACCATTCGACTGTAGATGATAACCAGAAGTTAGACTGACATTGATATCTAACAATTTACAGAATGATCTCCAAACCTGAGATGTGAACTGAGTTCCTCGTTCAGAGACCCTATCTTCAGACAGCCCATAGTTCCGAAACACGTGGTGAAACATAGCTTGAGCCATTTCCATGGCCGTAGGCGGGCCCTTGAGGGGCACTAGGCGACAAGCTTTGGAGAATCAATCTATGATGACTAGGATTGTGGTAAAGATGTCAGATGGAGGAAGATCAGTCACAAAATCAACAGACAGGTGAGATCATGGTCGTTGAGGGATGGGGAGAGGTTGCAGAAATCCAAACGGTAAATCCGGGGGTCTTGGTCTGTGCACATACTGAGCAAGCCTTCACATAATTAGTAATGTCCTTTGTTAAGGAGGGCCACCAGAAGGAGTTCTGAGCCAGCTTAATGGAACAGAAAATTCCTGAAGGAACTGAGCTCAGGGGGGATGTGGATCCTTTGCATCAGTCTGTGAAATAACATCTGAGGAACATACTGCTTGTTTGGGGGCATGTAGCTTGTGAAGGCTCTAGTCGTACTGCCTGCTGGATCTCATCCCAGTTGATGGGGCGATATTCATGGAAGGGTTGAGAATGGGTTCTGGGGTATGTTCTTGACATGGGGGGTCATGTCGCCTGGGTAGAGCACCAGTGTTATTTTTGCTCCTGGGACTGTAACAGTGAACTGAAATCTTGAGAAGAATAATGACCATTTTGCCTGCCGTGGATTTAGTCTTTTCACTGATTTAACATATTCAAGATTTTTGTGGTCAGTGATGACTTGGCATTAATTAATGCGTTAACGTACCCAGCTCTATCTATCTATCTATCTATCTATCTATCTATCTATCCTACTCGATAAGTATTTTCTATTTATCTATTCAACTTCACTTTGTACAAAGCCAACATTCTGTTATGCTTTAAGCTTACTGTATATATTGCTGTATGTGTTAGAGACTGAAGAATTGAGGAAAAGACATGAGGCGGAGATGGAAGTAGCAGAGATGAGGATGTTGACATTCTCTTTAGGAGTGACAAGGATGGACAGGATTAAGACTAAGCACATCAGTGGTACAGCTCAGGTAGAAGGATATTGGAGATGGAGCTGCCAGGTAAGAGGTCAAGAGGAAGGCCAAAGAGGAGATATATGGATGTGTTAAAAGAGGACATGAAGTTAACTGGTGCGAGAGTAGAGAAGAGTTAGGTGGAAACAGATGATTTGCTGTGGCAACCACCTAACAGGAAAGGCTGAAAGTAGAAGAGGAGTAGTAGTAGTAGTAGTAGTATTGTATTGGCTTGTACAAAGTGTGCTATGACTTTTCATGCCACTGGCTGGGAGGGGGAATGTTGACAGTGTTGCACGAGTAAGAGGAAGTGAAAGACAGGTTCGCCTCGTTTCATACCAACAGAATGTTTGTGATTCAAACTCAGACTTCAGACTTATTTTCATTAAAAGGATACCTTGTTTGACTGTAAATTTTGACAGTGTGGCATATTGTATATATTATCTTATTGTACGTACATTATTAGACTTAAAACACTGAAATTTTTTCCTTAAAACGGCAAAATCAGTACGATATGGAAGCACTGTACTTTAAGCTGTCAACAAGCACACTACTGGCAAAAAATATTGGAAATGTCAACGAGCATTGCATGTGGACGCAGTCCGACGGGACGTATCGACTGCGCATGCTCTGGCTCCAAGGACTTATAGCAGTCAGAACTAAAAAAAGAGTCGGGTCCTTCGACTGCCTATATTCAGAAATTTTTTTGTATAACAAGTTAACCTGATATTCAACTTCCAAATACACTACACTACATACTCGCCTAAAGAAGCAGCAATGCAGTTGAATCCTATTCGCAGTTATGTACAGATGACTGTGAAACCTCACATCTGAAAATGATCTTTAGGCATGTGCATAGGCTGCCTACGTACACGTAAAAGAACCAACTGTGTGAGTCGACTCGTTCGAACGAAAACATCATCAGAGTGAATATGGCGAATGTGGTGCTCGAGTTCAAGGCTTCTGTCGGTGACATGGACCCCCAGAGTTGCCCACTACTTATAATTGGGCAGCTCGGGTACTTGCAACAAATAAACTGGACTCAAGTTAAAGGGAAACTGCTGCCGGTCGTGACCAAAGAGGCAAGGAACAGTAGCCTTAGCCCATTTACAGTATACAAGGAGATAATAGAGCTAGGCTAAATGGTATATTGTACGTGTCAGATGGGCTGCTTTGGGTGTGTAAAATTAGCTACATTAAAATCATTATATACTTCGATTATTTTTCTATGCATAATGTCTGAATTACCGTCTGAATGCTGTCATCAGAAGTAACTGTTATTCTAAAAGTAATAATTATGACTTCTTGGAACTACACAGCGATTGTAGCTAGGATGGGATAGCTATTCATTTAGCATCGGGGATACATATTTGTGTAGATGACAGTAGATTCTTTTTTTTATTTTAGCTAATTATTCAGATAAAGTAATCTCATTAGTCTCATTAAATGATAGGTCTACAATTCTAATGAGAAATTAAAAAGACAATCTTTCAAATATGTAACACAAATTACTTAGGGTGTATTTTTCCCCATGGCTTTATTTGTCCTATAAACTTTGTATCTGTGTGCATCTGCCGACAAAGAACTCTCTAGACTGTGGGTTTCACTTCCTAAAATCTGTAATACATGCAGATGGGAGGGGAATCATGTGATACACTTTGTTAGAGGTTACAAAGTCTACATAGATTCAGGTTACAGCTCTTAGGATGGCTGCTGCTGATATGCACCTCTTTATTCAATTGTTTACTCTATTTTTGAACTCTCTCTGTTTCAGTCTACCATGGCTAGTTCAAATATTTGCATGTATGATTTTAAATTATGTATTACCTTGTCATTAAAGACTCCCAGTAACTCATCTCTTAATGTGCTCTAATTAACGCATTTGAGCCCTCTTGTTTTTGTAAGATGAGGTAGATATGCTGTTTTATGTTTCACTTACTAAAGACAAATTTTCTAGTCACTCATGAGCATCCTCAACAGAGATGTTGCTCCTGTTGTTTCTATACTCACCATCCATATGGCTGGTTTAAGTATTTCAACTAAATGTAAACCCAGTGACCATGGCATGATTGTTGAGTGTTTCAGAAATGGTTGATCTCCCGAGTTTTCACACATGAGTTACACAGAATATGCTGTTGATGACAGAAAGTCTACAATAATAGGCAGCTGCAGAATGAAAAAGTGAAATATCTCAGGAGATCAGAAATATTCAGACCTCCCCAACAACCATGCCATTGCCAAAGTCTCTGAGATTACATTTAGTTGTGGCCTTATGTTCTTGAATTTAAGCAAAATGTATATCAGTGGAGAAAGACTAATTTCTGATCTTTATAGATTTGTGTACTGCAAAGCTATAGAGGCATCTTTTTCTATTCATCTTTTTGTCAGTGTATGTCTACATGCATAACTAGCATTTTGTGTTTTTCTTTCAGACATGGCAGTTGGCTTTGAGCAGTCTTAATCCCAACCCTACAGACAGTTGCCCACTGTATTTGAATTATGTGAGTGTGGCAGCACTGCCCTCCCGTGTAAGCCGTCACAACAGCCCATCCTCTGCCCACTTTCTTACGCGATTGGTTCGCACCTGCCTTCCTGCTGGCAACAATCGCTGCATCCTGGCAAGTTTCACTTCACTTCTCTGTTTATCTGTAAAAACAGATTATCTATTGAATATGAATATGAGATGTTCACACTAGCTGCTTTTAAACATTTTGTGATATTTATATTTACATGTGTTAAGCAACACATGCTTGTTTGTTATAATTTTCATCAATGACAAGTTTTCACTGACGAAAACGAGACGACAACTAAATAAAAATTAAGTGATGATGAAAACTATAATTTAAATATATTGACATTTTTGTTAACTAATTAAAATGAGACAAAAATGTGAGTGGGGGACATTTTTGGAAAAGGTCCAGTCAGATTTAATCTTGGTGCATGGTGCGGTAAAAGTAACATACTGATCCACCTGGTGACGTGTGATGCGAGTACAAGATATCATCTTACATACTTTGGATGTCTGACTTAAATGTATAATGAAATTATACTGCTCAAAAAATAGTTGAATAGTTGAATGGTTGAATGTGCTGACAACAAAATCATCCAAAAAATTATCAAAGTTATTATTCCCATGGAGGTCTGGATTTGGAGTCACACTCAAAATTGAAGTGGAAAAACACACTACAGGCTGATCCAACTTTGATGTAATATCCTTAAAACAAGTCAAAATGAGGCTCAGTAGTGTGTATGGCCTCCACGTGCCTGTAGACCTCCCTACAAAGCCTGGGCATGCTCCTGATGAGGTGGCGGATGGTCTCCTGAGGGATCTCCTCCCGGACCTGGACTAAAGCATCCGCCAACTCCTGGACAGTCTGTGGTACAACAATGGCGTTGGTGGATGGAGCGAGACATGATGTCCCAGATGTACTCAATTGGATTCAGGTCTGGGGAACGGGCGGGCCAGTCCATAGCATCAATGCCTTCATCTTGCAGGAACTGCTGACACACTCCAGCCACATGAGGTCTAGCATTGTCTTGCATTAGGAGGAAACCAAGACCAACCACACCGGCATATGGTCTCACAAGGGGTCTGAGGATCTCATCTCAGTACCTAATGGCAGTCAGGCTACCTCTGGTGAGCACATGGAGGGCTGTGCAGCCCTCCAAAGAAATGCCACCCCACACCATTACTGACCCACTGCCAAACCAGTCATGCTAGAGGATGTTGCAGGCAGCAGAACGTTCTCCATGGCGTCTCCAGACTCTGTCACATGCTCAGTGTGAACCTGCTTTCATCTGTGAAGAGCACAGGGCGCCAGTGGCGAATTTGCCAATCTTGGTGTTCTCTGGCAAATGCCAAACATCCTGCACGGTGTTGGGCTGTAAGCACAACCCCCACCTGTGGCCCTCATACCACCCTCATGGAGTCTGTTTCTAACCATTTGAGCAGACACATGCACATTTGTGGCCTGCTGGAGGTCATTTTGCAGGGCTCTGGCAGTGCTCCTCCTGTTCCTCCTTGCACAAAGGCGGAGGTAGCGGTCCTGCTGCTGGGTTGTTGCCCTCCTACGGCCTCCTCCACCTCTCCTGATGTACTGGCCTGGCTCCTGGTAGCGCCTCCATGCTCTGGACACTACGCTGTCAGACACAGCAAACCTTGCCACAGCTCACATTGATGTGCCATCCTGGATGAGCTGCACTACCTGAGCCACTTGTGTGGGTTGTAGACTCTGTCTCATGCTACCACTAGTGTGAAAGCACCGCCAGCATTCAAAAGTGACCAAAACATCATCCAGAAAGCATAGGAACTGAGAAGTGGTCTGTGGTCACCACCTGCAGAACCACTCCTTTATTGGGGGTGTCTTGCTAATTGCCCATAATTTCCACCTGTTGTCTATTCCATTTGCACAACAGCATGTGAAATTGATTGTCAATCAGTGTTGCCTCCTAAGCGGGCAGTTTGATTTCACAGAAGAGTGATTGACTTGGAGTTACTTTGTGTTGTTTAACTGTTCCCTTTATTTTTTTGAGCAGTGTATATTTATAGAATTATATTCGTATGAAAAAGAAGACAAGGTATATGGGTCAATTTCACGTTTGATGTCAAGACAAACAAGACCTTGTGTAAACCGTGTGGAGTGGAAATTGGTGGTAAAAACACAACAAATCTAAAGCGACATCTGCAATGGAATCATCCTAAAATTGACACTAGATTTGGTCAACTAAAATCTTATGTTATTTAGTCGACTAAAACTAAAACAAAGCAGGTGACTATAATATGACTAAAACTAAAATTTCCTTTGAGTCAAAAGACTATGACTAAAACTAAATTAAAATCTGCTGTCAAAATTAACACTGGTCTACAGTTGGTTTGAACTCTGGGTTTCACTGCACTTGTTGTTTTAAATAAAAGATAAACCGACATTAATACCATGCGAAGAAGGCATGCAATTTTTTTAGTGGAGAAGAGAGGGGAAATGAGTCAGACCACTACAACAACCACAAATGAGCCAAAAAATGGCTGGTTGGTCAAACATAGTGGACAGAATGTCATGGCTAGGGTTTCCCTGACTACTTCTGGAATAGGCTTACTGATCTATTCTTTTTTGATGATGTCAATGATGGTAGCAGAATAATGAAATCAGAGTTTTACAGAAACTCTGTCAAATTACAGAGAATTGTATACAATATAATTAAGGGGGAACTTTATCAAAATGACCCAAAACTTCTGCCAACAGAAGACTTCATCAGGGGGGAAAAATGTAAGCAATGGATATGCAAACAGATACTGTGTTATCTATTATACTTTAAGACTGCAGGTTCCCATACTTTTGCTTACCTAAAGATTGCGTGGTCTGCCATAAAGGTGCCATCTAGATGTAGATATCAGGAAATCAAAGCTGAAACCCTGGTGGATGGATGAATAGGTGGGTGGATGGAAAGATAGATAGATAGATCCTTATCTATTATCTCATTCATATTTTGATCTCAAACCAAAAACCATGTTTTTAGTGTACAGCAAGAACAACAGAATTGGCCATGTCATTCGAGTACTTTTGGGTTGTGAATATATAGGTTTTTTACACTGAGTTTCTTTTCTGTTTGTTTAGATGCTGTGTGAACACTCTGATGTGTTTGCATCAGCATGTGCCATTGCCCGTGCTTTCCCACTCTTTTCTCGACGCTCTGCATCATGCACAATGGAGAAGAAGCGTGTCACTGTGGAGTTTGTCATTGTTGGCCAGGAAACTAGCCATTTGGATCCTCCCACATTGGAGGTAATTCCTAGTAATTATGTTCCACAATGCACCAACATGTTGAATATCTTAAAAAATGTTCTATATAGCACTAACATTTTTGATAACACACTATAATAATCATTTGCTTCTGATTTTATCATGAAATAAATTTAAACAATTGATTGATTGTAGTCTCTCAACAACGTGGCCGATGGTGTTCGTCTGGCAGCACGAATTGTGGACACTCCTTGCAATGAGATGAATACTGACCACTTCCTGGAGGCAAGATATCTTAGATATCTTAAATAAATATGGATAAATTTTACTAAAAGCAATCTTAGCCTGATTAAGGGTGTGCTATTAACTTTTTTTAGGAGATCAAAGCAGTGGCAAATGAACTGAGCATGACACCAAATATAATTCGAGGCAAGGAATTAAAACAAAGAGGCTTTGGAGGTAAATGTGAAACATTATTTCTAGTTTAGAATGGACATGTTTATAATGTTGTAAAGAGAAACATGCATTATCACAGACAAACTGAGTAGATGACTGTTTTTTAAACAGTTACTTATCACTATCCTTTTTTGAACACTGAGCTTCAACACAGCTTTCTTTCTTCCTGGTTCTTCATATATTTGGCCCGTCTGAACATACTCAGCACTGCACTAATTATAATAAAAACCCAGATTAGTGAAATATTTAACACAATGAAATAAGCCACTTGAGAATTTTAATACATTTGGCATAGGCATATTTCTGCTATTTTGCTAATTAGTCTATACGTCAATCTTTTTTTTTTTTATATTTTCATTTCAGGTATCTATGGTGTAGGTAAAGCAGCTGAACACCCACCTGCTCTGGCTGTGCTTAGTCACACCCCCTCAGGTGCCACTCAGACCATTGCATGGATCGGCAAGGGCATTGTATACGACACTGGTGGCCTTAGCATTAAAAGCAAAGTAGGTATGACTTGGAACGGCCAAACAATCTGGTTTGAACTGTAATGGAATACAAGTACCGGCAGTACATATTCATCTGTCAGATATTAAAGGTGTTTGTGAGGTTTTTCATGCCCATTCTTGAGCTACCCAATTGTTGATTTGACTACACAAGTTTTTGCTCTCTGGTGGACTTTTGATTTTGCACCTGAATTGATGACTTGCTTGAAGCAAAACTTAAGTCTGAGAATTAACAGCAACAGATTCCAAATCCAAATGCTACAAGTGTAATCAACTCTAGATTTTTTATCTGCTTATTTGAATGTGAAGTGAATGAGGGAATAACACTCACCTGGGCATGGAACAGTTAAGCCACCAGTTGTTCCAACACAATTATGAAACACGTAATTGCTGCACTTGTTGTCCTCTTAGTTAAGTAGTTTGTATTGTTTTACAATCTGAACATCTACTTCTCCCCTCACAGAGCACAATGCCAGGCATGAAGAGAGATTGTGGTGGAGCAGCTGCTATTTTAGGGGCTTTTAAAGCTGCTGTCAAGCAGGTAAAGAATCTGTACAGTAGCTATATATGTAATTTGGATTTAGAATCAACAGAATACCTACTTGTGTGGGAGAAGAGACATGCCTAGACCTTCTATTAAAGTACAACATGACATCAAACAAATTCTTGCAATTAATAACACCGTCATATAGCCATCTTTTGCTGGAACCCAAACAGAAGAGGGTTCAGATGACCACAGTTGTTGTACCAAAGGGAGGACGGATGTTTGAACCTTGTAAGATTTGGAGAATGTACACACAGTGACACCTAGATAGTAGCACAACAGAATTCCTGGAGCAGCACGTTTCAAAGTAATGTCCATGTAATATGCACCTCATGATGATGCCGATGATAATGTTCACCACCCACTGATCCCTCCAGTGGTTTTTCACATAGCAGAAAAACATTTGAGCTAAACAGTACCATCGGGGAGCTGGCTAATAATAATAATGTTGAATGTAATATTGAAATCTAATTCTCTGTTGTAAGCTTTGACCATTCCTTACAAGCTCCATAGTGTTCTGTGAGAAAAGGCACTTGCAGTGTACAATAATGAGCAGTGTTATGGAGATGATGAGAGGTTATTGCCAGCTTCAGAGACTATTAGTCACAAATTGCTTACTGGATAGATCTACATATCCTAAGGTGTATAAGGTAAGAAGAAAGTGAATGGATTATATGGTATTTGATGTCTTTTTTTTAGGTTCTTGGCATGTGTGCACAAACAGAAGAGGAGTGACAACTCCATGTGTTGTATTCTGTATATTGTTTTAATTACATGACATAAGTAGTTTTTAATTATTGTTCTGTTTACATCAGGGGTTTAAGGATAACCTCCATGCAGTGTTCTGCCTGGCTGAGAATGCAGTGGGGCCTACAGCCACCAGGCCAGATGATATCCACACATTGTATTCTGGAAAGTAAGCACTTATCTCACAGAACTACAACTTTTTTGAAGCATCACAATTTACTTTATTTACTTTTTTTTTTCACCCTACTCTAAATACAAGTTCACTCATATAAACGAAACAGCTACAGCAAGTTTAGATACACTGTTTGGTGAAAAGGATTTGGACACCTCACCCATCACACTGATGCATGCTTGATGGACATCCTGTACCAGAGCTGGTCCCCCACTAAGATAGCCTCCACTCTTCTGGGAAGGCTTTCCAGTAGATTTTGGAATGTGTCTGTAGAGATTTATGCCTGTTCAGCCATAAGGGCATTAGTGAGATTATGGGACACATGTCAGGCGAGAAGACCTGTTGTGGCAACAACGTGAAGAAGACCTCA
The DNA here is from genome assembly GCA_028566695.1 of Bagroides melapterus. NCBI lineage: Eukaryota > Metazoa > Chordata > Actinopteri > Siluriformes > Bagridae > Bagroides > Bagroides melapterus. The sequence goes on from JAOTRN010000012.1 coordinate 11,167, forward strand.
TGTGGGTGTGATGATTAGGTATCCAGATACTTTGCCCACAGTGTTTTTATGGGTATCATAAATGTGTGGGTAAATATATGGGTACCATAAAGTACTTTTAAAACCACAAAGCCAACCAAAGTACAGTGTATTCCAATAAAACTTTAGGTCTGTGCATGTTGATCAGTTTTGGTTTAACATATTTCTTATTTCTGGCTCCAGGACAGTAGAAATTAATAACACTGATGCAGAGGGAAGGTTGGTGCTATCTGATGGTGTTGTATTTGCCAGTAAGGATCTCTCTGCTGATATTATCCTGGATATGGCAACTCTGACTGGAGGCCAGGTGTGTAACTATTAATTATTAGGCTTAAATAATTTGTTCTTTTTTTATGCTGAGAACTGACTATTTTGAAATAGCACACTCAAAGGTGGATAAAAGAAGCTTGAAAATAAGTAGGGCATACTACAGATGTACTGTAGTTCTGAATGACAAACAAGCACATGGTATGTTTAAATCTTGAAAATCACTTAGTTCATCAATCAAATTTATAAGATGCTGGTTATAATAACCTCTTTTAGTGACAAATGTAGTACTGCACTTTTCATGTGCAGTTTGTCAGAAATTCTGATTCTTCCTTGAAAAGAATTAATTAATTAAACACAATCTTACACTTTTTCAATTTGCTTTACTTCAATCATCAAAGTACTTTGCTGATATGCCAGAGATATTAAATATTACTGTAAATAGTAGGAAATATTACTGCTTATTATAGTAAGAAATAGAAAGAGTAAGTTAAATTTAATTGCTTTATAAGAAAGTAATTCTGAGGAGTCCATTTAATGCCATTATTTTTTGCATTTTGCTTTAGGGAATCTCCACTGGAAAATACCATGCTGCTGTTATGACCAACAATGAACAGTGGGAGACAGCATGTGTGAGAGCAGGCCGCAGCAGTGGGGATCTCACACATCCTCTTGTCTACTGCCCTGAACTCCACTTCAGTGAATTCACCTCTGCAGTTGCTGACATGAAGAACTCTGTAGCGGTAAGATTAAGAAGGACTTAGATATACAGTGCCTTGTGAAAGTATTCGGCCCCCTTGAACTTTGTGACCTTTTGCCACATTTCAGGCTTCAAACATAAAG
>JAOTRN010000012.1:18725-32544 GCA_028566695.1 Bagroides melapterus
ATATCTTTATGTTTGAAGCCTGAAATGTGGCAAAAGGTCACAAAGTTCAAGGGGGCCGAATACTTTCACAAGGCACTGTATGAAGAGAGATACTGGAACCTATGTTAAACTCTATTGTTTCTTTATAGACATACATACACAGCATACCGAAGTTGAAATTATTATCAAATTGTGATATCAAAGTGCAGAATTTATATGAGGACTTAGGTAAAGGCTGTAGGAATTATAGTATTTTGTATTTTTCCCTTGTTTGAAGGGTTTAAATTAAAAGTAATTGGCCAAACTGGACAATCATATTTAACTGTCATTTTGCCTTAAAAGTGTTTTTTGTGATATGCTTCAGATTATTGTCCATCTGTGCTGTGAAGTGCCACCCAGTGGATTTTTGAATCTGGGCTGATAATATAGCACTTCGGAATTTTATGGACTGAGTGCACTGTCTCACTGTGATGTCCCTCCTTCTCTCATTGATGCATGATGAGTGGTCTTGCGTCTGCTTAGCATGCTAAAAGGCTGATGCATCTGTGCCCCTTATATGGATTGACATTCTGAGCATTATTAACAGGTGGCATTACATCTGTACAGGTTAAGTGGAATATACAGTAACTGTGTAGGCCTACAGTGGAATTATGATTAACTCCCTCACTGATATTATGGCCTGGCAGTTTTTTCTGTCTTGTATGTTCCTGTAATTGCAAAACAACATTGGGTTTGACAAAGGCACTATATAAATAAGACAATCATTATTTTTATTTTTATTTTGATTGACAGCAGATGATTCATGAACAGTTCTGTCCCAAATAATCCTCTCTTAGCAGAGAATGGTGAAAGATTTTTTTTGTTTTGTTTGTTTTTTTGTTTTTTGTTTTTAAGAAAATGTTTTTAGATGTTTTGGCAAATTCTAATATTCCAGGACTTGATGTAATTCTTGAGCTGGGGTACAGCAGTCACATATAAAAGGTTCTGTAATTCCTACACCACCCAGTTCGGATGTAGATCAGATTTGTCATGTTATTTAATCTCAAACTTGCTGTGGTAGTTAAAATAACAATAGTGCTGGGTCAATGTCCGAATATTTACGAGTTAATTATTTACATTTTATTGCCAAACATGGACACCTGACCATCAGACCCTTGTATGCTTTTTGAATTTGCAACTCCAGATTTCTTTCTTGCCTTGCTGTTATTATAACCTCCACTCTACTGGCTAGGTGGTCCCCTAGATTTTGAGACATGGCTACATGGATTTGCCCATTTAGCCACAAGAGCATTAGTGAGGTCATATGGGTGTGACGATCAGGTGTCTACATACTTTTAGACATTTTATATTGCCTGAGATACCTAAGAGCAACACATGACTTTGATGTAGTTGACTTTTATTATACAATGGTGCATGCAACAAAATATGCTTATACTGTATTACCTCAATTAGAGATAATCCTCCATTCACAGTTATTAATGGGACATTCTTTTGTATTTATTTTTCTAATTTACAGCACATGTTAAGCAGTTGGTATTTATAGCAGTATTGGCATTTTCTTCCTTGCAGGATCGTGAGAATGCTCAGAGCTCCTGTGCTGGCCTGTTTATTGGCTCTCACTTGGGTTTTGACTGGCCTGGGGTGTGGGTACATTTGGATATCGCCTCACCTGTGCACTCTGTGAGTAGAATGTTTTAATGGATACAAACCTTTTCTAAACTATTTCAGAAACACCTCACATGTTATCTTACTTAATTTTCTCCCAGTTTGGTCCTTCCCATCCAATAGCTTGCTCTCCTCCCTCAATCAAGAAATACCAACTGGTGTGTGTGATGGCTAGTATGTGCTTCCTCATAGACATAGGAAGCCAGCCACTGTACTTTTCAAGCTCTCATAGCAGACACTCTCTTAAGCAGTGTAAACACACAGATGCCCATAATTATTTCTCTCTTCTTTCCACCCAGACAGCATTCATTTTTGGACACATGATCTGTGGCATCATTATTTGAATGTACAGTCTCCTTAACAACAGGGCAAATGTTGTACTATTTGAGATCCTATCAAATTTATTCTGATAAATAAGATGACTAACAAGGGGTAACTAAAGTTGGTGCACAATGTATAAGCCAGTACTGCCTGATGAGACTCTAATCAGAAAGTCAAGCTCCAGTACTTCCAAGCTAGCCAAAATTTTTTCTAAAAGAAATCCACTGTACTGTATTGCATATGACTGGTGAATAAAACATCATCTTCACCTTCACAACCATTATGTTCTGCTGTCAGGCCATACTGAAAGCTACGTTGTGAAAAAATATATGGAGAATAAATTTGTAGTTGTAATGCCATGGGAAAAAGATCATACATCCTCTTAAATAACAATAGTGCAGTCCTCAGCAACTTCCATAAATAAACAGATAATCTCAGCTGACAACAAAACACAGATTTTAATTTGTAGTAATTATTATAAAACGTTTTAAATCATTTAAAAACATTCAGTAACCAGATTGGGAAAACATGTAGGCAACACATAGAACATTTAGAACCACCTTGAGCAAGAATAATTTGAAGTAAATGTTTCTCAGATCATTTTGATTAATTTTGGTCCTCTTCTTTGCAGCATTGCTTCAGTTTATTGATGTTTACCATTCCTTTAATGGCACAGATATGGATATTGTTTGTATATTTTTTATATTCTTTCAGTTAAATTCTTAATATTTGTTGGTTTGTCCTTATTTAGCATTTTTGCTCATTCACCAGTTATAAAATTCAGCCAGTCATGTGGCGGCAGCAAAATAACGTATGTAAAAACAGTGATCAGCAGTTTATGAAATACCAGCCCATTTGGCATCAAGCACCATACTATGGCCATAGTCCCTAAGCTCACCATCCACCCCCTTTCCAAAGGTTGATTTGAACATTTTATGCATTGATTTGATAACTGCAATAAAATACAGCTGTTCCTAATAAAGTGTCTATTGAAGTACTGTATGTAAACATCTGAGGTTTGAACCAGAACACAGTGAATCAGATTTGAAAAACTTGAAGCAGTCTGATGAGTGAGTAGTTGTCCAAAGAGACCTCTGGTGGTAATTAACTGGTGTATCACTGGTGTGTTATGAATTAATTAATGTATTATTATTATTATTATTATTATTATTATTATTATTATTATTATTATTATTTGCAACTTTTGTATATGGTTAGTATGTAAGTAGCTATTTTTGTAAGATTGCTGTGTAGGTGTATAATAAAGTTTGTATTATATTACAGGGTGAACGTGCTACAGGTTTTGGAGTAGCTCTGCTTTTGGCTCTGTTTGGTCAGGCATCTGAAGACCCACTTCTCAATATGGTGTCTCCACTGGGTATCACTGCTGCAAATGTTTCCTCAGCAGACCAGATGGAGAGAGACAGCAAAAGGAGAAGATTAGTCTGAAGAGAAACTCCACTTTCTGTATTCTGAAACCAGTTCAAAAGCAGCAACATGATATTAGATGGATAAATACAACTCTCATTTTTGTTTGATGATCAAACACTGGCCATCTCAAAATTACTGTTTTTTATTCACCTTTACTAGACATAAGAGCACAAAACATGATGTATGTAATAAAAATTAAGGTATCAAAATAAATTTGTCACAGGGATGTTGTTATGTATGTTATTTATCACATTGGGAAAATGTTTTTTGCTGTAGTCCAGTAAAGTCACTTCACACAACATTTGAATAAAAGGATTGTAGGAATTAGTAATTACATAATCTATGATGGTACATTGGAAAAAATGGTGGTGCAAAATGATTTAATCACTGAATTTATAATTCAGATTTGTGTGTAAAATGAAAAATTTGTAAAAAGCTTTCTTGAAAGGACTTTGCAACTGTACAGTTTGGTGTGAATGCAGGGCAGGCTTGACATTAATGCTGCTAATGCCCAACCATATATACAGTACAAGTTAAAATGAATACAACAGCGTCAAAAATAAGTAATCTAAAGGGGAAATCAGTAAACTTTGCATGATAGTTAGCAAACATGGTTAGTTCATCTAGCCTTAACAAACCTACATACTTCTATATCAGTCACCCCATTAATGAGGAGGTGCTTGTAATAGTGGACGTTAAGTTATATCTACAAATCTATCTATACACACTTTTTGTCATGCTACGTAGTATTGTATTGCAGATGATTTTAATGACTACCGTATGCTGATTGGCAGAGTTTATTTCCTTTACTGTTTTCACACTAAGGGTCAAAACCCAGAATGCACTATGGTAACTTATTCAGTTTAAACAATGGGCCTTTCTGAGACCGACCAATCAGAACCTTTGAGACACGTGACTCTGACGTCTCATGTGATGGCGTTTCAGGAACTATAGCAGTGTCATGATAAGAATTTTAAAAGCAAGTCAGAATGCCCTGCGCAAAACGCTGTGTTCCGCATACTAACGAATCGGTCATATTCTTGGAGAACTGTTTCTGTTCTAAGTTCTGCTGTCTATGCAGCTCCCGTTTCATCTTGAATAGGTCGTGAACTATCAGAAAACTAAGAGTTTTACAAGCTAGCCCGTTAAGTAGCTAGTTTATATCGTTTTAACAAACCTATGTAGTTCTACACCGATCGTGCTGTTCCCGAGGAGCTGCCAAAAATGAGATATCTGGCGATCTAACTTAAGCTAATAAAAGAGTTTGTATGATCAGGGACAACTCTATTTTTAGTGTAACAACGTCCTCAGTGTTATAATATTAAAACAAAGTGTATCGCGCCCCCTAACAAAAGTTGTAAGCATCAATACAACGTTACATGATCATGTGATCCAAGGTACGCTCACATATATGTGTTGAGTTGCTGCCTCCGCTCTTCTGTTCCCAGATGTTCCCAGATTGTCCTTTCACACCCGCTTAAGCTACATTCACCACATCCGGGAGTCACCATTCTTAATAACAATAAGACTCAAAACATGGCCACAACAACATAAAGCTATCCTCTGTGCCACACAGACTCTCATTATAAAACCTGTAAAGTCCTAAAATAGACCAGCTGTCCTGTTACACCACCTTCAGAGGAACAGGCACCTGATGGCTTGCGAGAACATGTCTATCTGACATGTCTATCTGACAGATTTCTGAATAATCTCTACATGCAGATCTGTCACAATATAATAATATTTGTAGATGGCTAATGTTCAAAACCTAACTATAGTACCACCTTGTGTGGATACATGTTCTGTTCTTTGCCTGATATACACAAAGCTTACTCTATTAATTTTCTTTCAGCTCAAGCTGCTGAACTTGCTTTAACAAGCATGTGTTGTCTGTTTAAAGATCAATTAGTAAATGGTGTATCCAAAGCTCCTGATGGTAAGCCTATTTCACATGCTACACTAGTTTCTGATATTTTAGAAGGCTTAATGTTACTTGACTGTCCTTAAGGTCAAGGGTCATGACTGATTCTGAAATGGCTCATGGTAACCCTCTGGCTGATCATGTAGCCAAATACTTTCTTTTCACTGGTCCCATTGGACCCTAAGAGGGCAGTGATATATTTTGAATATATCTTGGCATGTTTCGCCCTGGACTGACTTTTGGCCCTAAGCTGACTGTGTGATTACTGACTATTTGTATACCACCACATCTGTTTCTGCTGACCTCTTTTGTTTACCAATAGATAAGACTGAATATTACACCTTTCTTCTGTATAAATACTCCCTGTTAATCTCAGCTATTCAATCACTGTCTCTGCATGGTTCTTTGGCAATCTCTTCCCTGAATTCAGCTCAGAGATTGTAACAGCTGCGTGGCTCAGGCTTCTTCTCTGAGTGAAATTGAAAATTCTAACAATTTATATTTTGAGAGCAAAAGGAAGCTCCTCCCAGTATTCATGTAGTCAAGAAGCTTTAATTTAATAGTGTATTTAAGGGTGAATGGGTGTCACAGTTGTGGCCAAAAGTAATATCCAACCTAAGAAAATTCATGTCTTTTATTTGAATATTATTTATTGATTCAATTTATAATTGTAACTGTCTTTATTCAATATTTTTCATTCTATATATATTTCTATTCTACTTTTTAATGCCACGGACAGTTGAAAAGTTTTGCTTAGAAACTACCTCATAACGGACCAAACATATGTGTGGTCTCTGATGAACAAGATGGACGAACTCAAGGTCTGGATGCTTACACAGATATGGCTTAGAGACTGTAATTTATTGTTCTTCACAGAAACATGGCTCAATAACAGTGTCCCATGCAGCGTGGTGGAACTGGAGGGACACACAATCTTCAGGGCTGACAGAGAAGTGGAAACATCCGGTAAAATCAAAGTCAGTGGCGTGTGCATTTATGTGAACAAAAAATGGTGTACAGACTCTGTAATTGTTAATACCTGTTCTGCTTATCTGGAATTCCTGATTATTAAGTGCAGGCCGTTTTACCTACCATGTGCATTGTTGCTGTTGCTGTTTATGTACCACCAGAGGCTAATGCTAACGTGGCTATGAAAGAACTTTGTGCTACTATTAATCACTGCTCTCCAAGATCTTTTCTACCCAAATTTCGCCAGAACATAACCTGCACTACAAGAGGACACAAGACACTCGACCATTTATACACCAATGTGACTGATGCATACAAAGTCACAACCCTCACCCACCTAGGACAATCTTACCATCTATCTTTTTTCCTGTTCCCCAAATACACTCCAGTCATCAAACATCAAGATATAGCTAGAAGGTGCTGACTCCACTCTTCGGCACCAATTCCAGCACATTGATTGCCTCCAATGTCACCCCAACCTCACAGACTGACATCAACACCTACACCAACTATGTCATAGAGTACATCAATAGGTGTGGACAAGGTGACTTCTCATAAGATAATAAAAACCTTTCCCAATCAGAAGCCCTGGATTAACAGAGAGGTTCACCTTCTGCTCAAAGCCAGGGATGCTGCCTTCAGGTCTGGAGACCGAGAGGCCTACAGCTCAGCCAGAACCAACCTGAAGAGGGGAATCTGCCAAGCCAAGCTAACATACAAATTGAGGATTGAAGAGCACTTCAACTCTTCTGACCCCAGACGTATGTGGCAAGTCATCACTGACTATATACCACCTAGCACCGTACCGCCCTCCACCTCTGACTCTCTCCCTGATGAGCTCAATCAGTTCTATGCTCGTTTTGACCATGCCAACAAGGTGGTCCCCCACAAAACTCAACCCCCTCCTAATGATCTGCCTCTTACTCTCTCCACTTCTGAAATCTGTCTTACACTGTTTAGGGTGAATGCAAGAAAGCCTGCTGGCCCTGATGGAATACCTGGACGTGTACTTAGAACCTGTGTAGAGCAGCTAGCTGTTGTCTTTGCGGATATTTTCAATCTGTCCCTGGCACAGGCTGTTGTTCCAAAGAGTTTCAAGACCTCTACCATAGTGCCAGTACCGAAACATTCCACAGCCTCTGCCCTCAATGACTTTCGTCCTGTTGCACTCACCACATCATTGCAAAATGCTTTGAGAGACTGGTTTTATCCAAGCTCAAATCCTGTCTCCCCAATACTCTGGACCCTCATCAGTTTGCCTACCACCACAATAGGTCAACCGAAGACGCCATCTCCACGACACTCCACTCTGCTCTTTCCCACCTGGACAATTGAAATACTTCTGTGAGATTACTGTTCATTGACTTCAGTTCTGTGTTTAACTCAGTAACACCATCCAAGCTAATATCCAAGCTCAGACAGCTGGGTATCAGCACATCACTGTGTAATTGAACTCTCGACTTTCTCACTAACAGACCCCAGTCTGTTAAGTTAGATAACCTCCACTCATCCACCATCTCTCTGAACAGTGGCATGCCACAAGGCTGCGTGCTGAGCCCTCTTCTTTACTCCCTGTTCACCTCCAACGCTATTATCAAATTCGCAGATGACACCATGGTAATAGGCCTGATCAAAGACAACAATGAATCGGCCTATAGGGTGAGGTACAGCGTCTGGCTGCTTGGTGTGCAGCCAACAACCTGGAACTTAACACCAAGAAAACCAAAGAAATAATTGTGGATTTCAGACGGAACAGAAACCATGCTCACTCCCCTATCTTCATCAATGGAGCTGCGGTGGAATGAGTGTCTAGTTCCTTGGAATCCACATTTCTGATGATCTGTCCTGGTCCACGAATACATCCATCCTGGTCAAAAAAGCACAAGAGCGCCTTTACTTCCTTTGGAGCCTCAGGAAAGCTCACCTGTGTCCTAGGATTCTTGTGGACTTCTACCGCTGCACCATTGAGAGTACACTCACCAACTGCATATCAATATGGTACAGCAGCTGCTCCACTTCAGACTGCAGAGCACTCCAGCGGGTGGTGAAAACTGCCCAATGGATTACTGCCACCTGTCTACCATCCATTCATGACATTTATTTAAAACGTTGTCTGAGTAGGGCTAGGAACATCATCAAGGATGTCTCCCACCCTAATCAAAAACTTTTCTCCCTCCTCCCATCCAGCAGGTGATACAGAAGCCTTAGTGCCCGTACCAGCAGGTTCAGGAAGAGCTTCTTCCCTGAAGCTGTGTCACTGCTGAACTCATCCCCATCCGGTTAATTTGCACCTCTGCACATTACACTCATGTAATTTGCACTATTCTGATCCCAATGGACATTATTTGCACAATTCATTTATCTCACATAGACTGCACAAATTGTTTTGTCAGTCAGACATAATATTTATTATTCTACCTATTATTTGTCTTGTATTTTTCTGCTGTCCATAATGTATATACCTTAACCCTTCAACAATATTTATTTTGCTTATGCTGTATATTTCAATTCCCTTAGCCATTAACCCTGCACTCTATATTCATACATATATTACATTGTACATCTGTATATAATCATTTATTACATTTTCACTGGTCTACTGTATGTCATAGACTTTCTATGCTGCAGTAGACCTGCACTTTATCTGTATATATTCACTATATTCTTGCACTTCTGGTTAGATGCTAACTGCATTTCATTAACTCTGTACCTGTACTCTGCTTAATGACAATAAAGTTGAATCTAATCTAATCTAATCTAATAACAGAGAATTATCACAACTTGGGTTGATATTTGTTTTAATAAGCACACTTGATGGGCCTCCGAAGCATAAATACAGTATATTGAACTTAGCTATTAGTAGCTGTTACTACATTGATACTTAAATTCCCTGTCACATTATTCTCATTATTTCCAGTTCTAGTCTATATAAAGGTGTGAGTCTAACCTAATAAAATGTTCTATGCTCTTCTTTTATGCATTTTTGTTAAAGTGTGCAAAGTCCATTTCTGAATATGATGTGGTGATGTACATGATAAATACATTGTAATACTACAGTATGGTTGATATTGGTTGTCCTCTGATGAATATTTGTCCTATTCATGTTTCACTTATGTGCCCAGTGTTCCCAGGATATACTTCAGAATTGCTGCGACCCTCACCAGTTTTGCTCAACTTACTCCTGCATATTTTTATATGGAAAAATGGAGAAAAAAGAAAAAAAATGTATACTACATTACATGTATACTGCAAATAACACATTATTCAGTCCTGTAAATTGAGTACTGTATAAACACAAAATTCACCATTAAAAAAAAAATCAATCTTTTAATTATCTCTTACAGCAAGGTGTCTGCAAATGTAAGTTGGGGAAATTGTCATTTAAAGACATCTTTGTAACCAATCACATCTTTGTAATCATCAGTCAATATTTAGTTCAATACGCTAATTTAATTGGTTGTTATTTTGAATGTTAATGTAAGTGCGAGCTTATCCTAAAGGTTTGCATTTACATAATTCACATAATTTAATAATAGACTAATAATAAATATCACGAATAATATCTAGATATCACGGAATGATAAACCAGCTGATGAAAACAGAAATATTATCAACGCCACGCCCCAAATGTGGCCAAACCCCTTATTGCTATATAAAGCAAGGTTCCCCTTGTAATCATATGACCGTCAGACAGACATCATGCTTTGTCTGTTGCTCTTTTTTCTGTTTACACCGTCTGGTGTTTTTGCCGGACGCTATTTTAACGATAATCAACCGTGTTTTAAACCTCTACCGGGAAGAAGTCAACTGGGTGTCAAGTAAGAACGTGTAACTGTTTAATTCACCTGTTCGTAGTTATTTTAGAATGAAGATGATTAAAAACAACTCGCTCTGACTTCCTTTTGCTAATGAAAAGTTTTGTGGTTCATAATATGTGGATTTCATGGGGGAACGATTGTTAATCTTTTTTGGTAGCAATCTTAGTTTCGTTTCATGATTAAGACAAGGGACCGCAAATTGTTTAACACGCTAACAAACTAGCAACACTAGGTAGCTACAGTACATGAAGAAACTTCGAAACTGTTGTGGAGTGCCTTTAAAATAAACCTTATATGAGCTAATAATAATATCAGCAGAGGCAACATTTGAGCCGCTTAATGCCAGTCATAATTAAATTTAATGCCATTTCATTATAAACCTTTGTAGTTTCGATCTGAAAGGTAAGGAAGAGGGAGACCATGTAATACCCCTGAAGCAAAACCGAAATGCATGCGATCTTTAGATTAAGGTGAAACCTGAATAAAGATTAGGATACGTAGTAGCTCAAATTTCAAAATAGTCTAGTACGTGGGTTATTTTTTTATTCTAGTTCATCTGTTTTTAATTTAAGCCATATTTAAATGGATACATTTTCTCAGGACTGTTCCACGTCTTCATGAAAATGTGAATGTTGCGGAGCTGCCAAAAGTCTGGGACTGGAGAAATGTCAATGGCACAAACTTTGTCAGTACTACTCGCAATCAGCACATCCCCCAGTACTGTGGATCATGTTGGGCTCACGGTAGCACAAGTGCACTTGCAGGTATATTCGCATGATGAATAGAAAAACTGGAATTTTTTTTAGATTTTGTTTTTGCTGTTTTCAACATAGGGTGGTTCAATATAGGGTGGGGATTTTTTTTCTGTGTAAAGTTATTTATCACATGACTTGCAGCTGATCTGACTCCACTACATACACATATGAATAAGGAAGTAGTAAAGAATCCAGAGTTGTTCATGCTCTGCTATGATGGTCATGTGACCATATTAAATTTGACAAAAAAAAAATGGGTGAATGTCTGGGTAAGATTGTAAAATTGTCAGTTAATTCTAATTATCTCTTCATATTGCTGATCCTCTAAAAGAGTGTTTTTATTATGTTATTTAATACAGATCGCATTAACATCAAGCGGCAGGCAGCATGGCCTTCTGCATATCTCTCTGTCCAGAATGTTATCGACTGTGGGCAGGCTGGGTCCTGCCATGGGGGCGATCATGCAGGCGTGTGGGAGTATGCCAGCAGCCATGGCATACCTGATGAAACGTGCAACAACTACCAGGCGAAAGACCAAAGTAAGACGTGACATACACAGAATTCAGAATTTGTGATTCAGGCTGTTGGCCAACAAACAAAATGGTATGGTCAACTCCACAATAACGGTCATCCTTATCAAATCTCAAAAAATTAATTTTTAACAAAACTCACATGTGCCCTTAACAGTGAATATGGCTTTTTCATCACAAAGTTTTTTTAAAAATTTTTTTTATCTCATTTCATTTGTGCGTTTCAAAAGCTTTTCCATGCTGATGAATGACCAGATCTTCTTCAAACAGGAAGTCAGGGATAACTAAGATGGATATCTTGTACACTGAGTAGTTTACATTTACAGCATTTGGCAGACACCCTCTTCCAGAGCAACACACATTTTTATCTCATGATATGCAACTGAGTATTTAAGGGTTGAACTTGCAACATTCCACTCTGTAGTCCAATACCTTTACCACTGAATCATTCTTCAATCTAAAACTTAGGATATGGATAGGATATCTTTGTATCAGAATTTCTAGCAATTTCACAAATTATCAGGCCTAGTCCAAATAGTCCATAAATGCTTCAGTATCACAGTGTCCCAATGAAGTCCATGAGGTCATTGCTAAGGTTTATGTGAAAGAATAGTTCTGATTGTTTTTTTTCCACCATTTGAAGTGTAAGTCTCGGAGGATCTATTTGGCATTGTTTGTTAGCAGCATACCCATTCATACAATGGGCAAAAGTAATAATGAGATTTTACAAACTCCAGGAGGATTGAAGAAAGCTCATCTGCAAAACACATATTTAAAAGTCACATACGTAGCCTGCATTCACTTAACATTTTGTTAAAATGATCTCTAATATCTGTTTTTACATGCTTTCAGTATGCAAGCCATTTAATGAGTGTGGCACGTGCACTACATTTGGCCAGTGCAATGTTGTGAAGAATTACACTCTCTGGAAGGTTGGAGACTACGGGTCCATCAGTGGCCTGGAGAAGATGAAAGCTGAGATTTATGCTTCGGGACCCATCAGGTACATGAAATGAAATATGACTTGCAAGATTTATCCTGTGCTTTGTTTGTGTTCTGTTCTGTTTTCTATAAATAAGCCTTATGTGTTCCTGAATGTGTTTGAATGTTGTGGAGCCTCCTATAGGAGTCATGATAAACAGTCTGCAGGCGGGTTGAGTGTGGTTCTTCAAAATGTGTCTTCCATATTTTATTCGTGTACTAGTTTAAAGGCAGTTCCTTAGGATTATACAGTAGAATAGTATGTACAGCATGATTAAATCTTTGTTGCTGAGAACCTTTAGCTTGTCCATTTTGGAAAATATCTGGGACCACATATGATCTGTAAAATGAACTTATGCATCTGATTATGTAGGAATAAGTAGCTTAATCAATCTTTAAAACAATACTATACAAAGACAAAGTTATATTTTGGTATGATCTTGTGTTTTAATTAATATGAAGAAAACTATAAATATATTTATACAAATACTAATGAATTGTTTTGTCTTGTAGTTGTGGAATAATGGCTACTGACACACTGGATGCATACACTGGGGGTGTGTACTCTGAATATGTACAGGATCCCTTTATTAACCACATTGTGTCTGTGGCTGGCTGGGGTGTTGAGAATGGACTGGAGTACTGGATTGTCCGTAACTCCTGGGGTGAGCCGTGGGTAAGTGTGGTTCAATAAGTATTTATTTTCCGTTTTATCTATTCTATCTATTTCTATTTATCGTCTCTTATTATATAATCATATTTTAACGTTTGAGTCTGAATAATGTCTAACTGTAACTGGTTTGTAGTTTGTCTGTGATTTAATTGTAAAATAGCCTTACATTTATGTGTAATAGCTGTATATAAGTGTGATAGACAAATGGATTCTTAAATGCACATTGAGAGTGGGGTCTGTATGCTCACTCTAGCTATCATATCAATGAATTACTTATTTGGGATACCTTTTAAAAATTATTTATTTTGAAAGATTAAATATTAAATACCAAAATATTACACATAAAGGTAAGATGTTAATTGGAACATTTGTTGATAAATTCACTTTTACAGGTATTTACATGTTTTATATCACATACACAGTACACAAACTGTACGTGCTTAATGCATATTGAAATGATGTAATGCTGGTTGGACACCAGGAATCTGCATCAAGCAAGTTTAAATAGGGGTATTTTGGGTTAAAAAAAACAGCAGCTTTCACATCAACTGTCAGAATGGGGAAAAAATATGTGCAGTCCTTTAGCCCATGGCAAAATTGGTGCCACACAGGCTGGTTTCAAATAGTTTTTACTCATTAAAAAATAAACCGAAGGGGGGGGAATATACTGTCTGTGTGTATATGTATGTATGTATGTATGTATGTATCTATATCTAGATCTATATCTATATCTATATCTATATAGATAGATAGATAGATAGATAGATAGATAGATA
>JAOTRN010000012.1:42992-61687 GCA_028566695.1 Bagroides melapterus
TATATACATACACACACACACACACACATACTGTATGTTCCAATATTTTTAATCACTTAAATGTATATATATATATATATATATGTATATACTGAAATATAGCAGTGGCTTTGATAAGTTAAATTAATCACCATTTCTTACAGACCAAAAGAAACTACATTTATTCCCGTACCCAGAATAGCCTTGGTTTTAAATGAGTGTTACTTTAACAGCAGCATTTTTCCAAAACTTACAGCAAACTCAGGCAAGTTTTTCTCAAGGTTTTGTTCTCCCCCATCAAGCAGTGTCGAGAGCGAGGTACGTAACACTCGGGAGAAAACTTCCAGCTGCTGACAAGCTGTAGACACACTCGTGATCTCCCCTTGGTATCCTGCATCCGAGATCAGCTGACCATCATCAAGGACAATGAACATATAATCAGAAAGAACAGAATCAGTTATAATAATGAGAACCAATTCATAAAAAAAATCTTAACTGTAAAGTTGGAGGAAAAAAAACACGTACTTTAATCAACAATAGGTATGTAATTAGATATTTCCTCTATATAATCCTTACATACAGAGACTGATTCTACTCTATACAGATTCCCACAAAAAGAGTTTTGTGTTACCTTGACTGTGAAGTTGAGCATCAGGCAGTCTGGATGAGCTTCAGCTAGTTTGTAAAAGAGATCTCTCCATGTAGTATGAGCAATCATCTGCTCGAGCCATGCTGGTGTCTGAAAAAAAAAAAACCCCACAACAGATTATATACGATATATAAATACAAAAATATTTGTATTCAATTTAAATGCTATAATTGCAGGAACTTACTGATACTTCACTACATTTAATGATGATATAACAATACATATGTTATAACAATACAACTTGCAGAAATTTTAAAGCAAGACTTTACCTCTCCTTCAACTGTGAAAATAGAGTCAGCTTTTTGTGGGTCAAAGTGTTTGATGAGGAGGCTTTTCAAATGGTTCTCTACTCGTTCCTGCACCTGAGCTGGCTCCACACCTAAATATACAGGTAGTGGAAAAAGTACATACACAAGTTTATACAGGAGTTATTCAGGAGTTACTTAGTTACTCAGATAATTGCTAAGACAGGAAGTTTAAAAATATTTTGTATGAAGTTTAATAATAATAAAAAACTTCAAAATAAATTTAAATATAGTAATCATTCAATTAATCTTGATTATATAATTTAATTCTCTGAAACTGCTACAACTTGTAATAACAAATTACAGAACCTTTGACCAGGACCACATTATTATCTTATATTCCTCACTTCCTTGTACCATGCCCTCACTCACTGGACTATCAGTGCTAATGATTACATTTATGTTACATTAAGGGCCTTTGGCAGATGCCCTTACCCGAAGCAAATTACATTTTTATCTCATTTTATACAACTGAGCAATTGAGGGTTAAGGGCCTTGCTCAGGGGACCAGCAGTGGCACCTTGGTGGACCTGGGAATCAAACTGACAACCTTCTGATCAGAAGAGGCTACCACATCCCCACGATCCCTATAATGATTATGCAACTGTGATACTTGCTTGTGTGTACTAATCATGATTCCTTTTTATGGTTGTCAATATTCTTGGTTGATTCTCACCCATCTGAATGAGCCACTCAGCCAGCAGGTTCACTGTTTGGGCCACAGCAGTATAATTCTCTGACAGGAGTTGGATAACATGCTCAGGGGAACCACCTGCCTGAAAATAGCTGGAGCAGTGAAAGACACAAGGATAAATGACATGTGTATGAGTTGCTAATGACAAAAGGTAAATGATCTCTTAATTTTTGTGACTTTTTTCTGCATTTGAATATCCATTCTTCATGAACCCATGGTTAATCTAGCTTCATGTAAATATTAGGTGTGTGGCTTTTAATCAGTGGTAATACCCTGAAAGGTGGCTGCCAGCAAACTCCAAAACAACCCAAAAACAAACTTACTACAAAATGATCAATTTAAAAGAGTAACATAACAAGAACACATTTCACAATATTCATGAGTATACAAATGACTGTATAATCTTTTAAAAAACTACATTATTATTATTATTTTTATAAAAAATCTAACTATATTTTCACTTAAGTACAGATTCAGGTTCATTACACAGTGGAGGTCTCTAACACCAAAATATTAATATTTTACCTCAGTTAACTGCTGAATAACATTAAAATTTCAAATTTCAATTTTGTTCAATTTTAATCCCTCTCACAGTCCTGTAATCTCATCAGAATTAGTTACTGTAATTTTAAAGTAATTTCAATTCAGCCACAGATCTGCAACAAGGGACTGTTTAATCCATTATAAAATGCACATTTCAAATTGGTAGTCTTACATTAATTCACAGTGAGCTACTCTATGCTCAAAATAAATATGCAACAATTTTACTGTAGAAACCAAGTATACCTCTTCAGTATTCCTTAATAGCAATGACCTCTTTCAGCAGGATAATGCATCCTGCCATACTGCAAAAATTATTCAGAATGATTTAAGGAAGACAACAAAGCGTTCATGGATCTGTGGGAATTCCAAAAAATGGAGGTGCACCTCCAAATTTACAAGAGTTGGATCTGCTGCTTGGTGCCAGATACCAGAGCACACCTCCATAGGTCTTGTGGACTCCATGCCTCAATGAGTCAGCGTTCTTTTAAGGGCACAAGGGTGACCTACACAACATTAGGAAGGATGGTTTAATGTTATGGCTGATCGGTGTGAGTGGGCTTTATTGTCTACCAATATTGAAGGTTCCTTTTATGATGCATCAAAATAGCCTACAGGTTCGATTATTGTGACAGCTCTTGTGACTCTGAACTGCAATAAGTTTAAAATTGTAAAACTATTTCGTTTCTATTTTAAGAATAGAGAAGGTCTCTATGAACCGATGCTGAGAGATGAACTGTTTTCCGTGAAAACCGCAAAGTCACTATAAAAGCCGCACCCAAAATCTTTACGTGCAGCTAGATAAATTGTGGTTTCAGAAAGGCGGCTGGCTTAACAGCAATTTTATAGCGTTAGACGTTACTTACGTTTTCAGCGTGTTAAACACAGTGGGCTCCATAATGTAATCCCTACTGGAGAACTTCTGCAAGCACTCCTCCTGTACTTTATCGTCTGCCTCTGCATCCCCGTAACCATCTTCCTACAGAAAGTAACAGTATGCTAATTAAGAGAACGCTAAACAACGTCTTAAATTTTATTCATTTACATATAAACATTCCGTTAATTCGAACTTCCAGTCCATTTCTCAATAAAGTGTCCCTATTCCCTATTTGAATTTACACTGCAAACTGTGGGATAAATTGCAGCAGCAAACAAACAAAAATCAAGCTTTTCTTTACAATGAATAACTCTATTCACCACATTAGCCTCTTGCCCATCCCAGTCTCCAGCACCACTATAGTATTCTTCATCCATAATTACGTATGAGTCGTAAACCAAAGCATCTAACTTGTTTCATAGATGGCTGTCTTTACAATCATGAGAGACTCTAAACAGTTGGCGCACATGTATTACGTCATTTGACGGTATATTAGCGCTTCCATAACGCATTTCCGCCTTCGTCTGGCCTCAACTACAGACTGACCCTTAAATGATTGATTTAAATACTTTGTTTCTTCTTATGCTTTGTTCATAACCAAATGGCACGTTTTGAGGTCGTTTTATTTTTGTTTTGTTTTTGTTTTTTTGCTCGTGTTTTTTCTCTTCGTGCTCAACATTTTGAAGAATATCCAGTTTTCGAAGAATACTTTTAATGAAAATATGTTTACTATTCCAGTATACATGTTAAGAGAACTTAGGTTATGTAGGAAAATCCATGTTAGTAACATTTGTTTGTAGAATTTGATGATAATAATTAATTAAAGCCCTCCTCATCTGGTTTATGCTTTCTCATATTCTAAGAAAAAGGCTATGTACAAACCATCCAGTATATCTTTTTCGGAAGATTAATAAGTTTCAGTATCATATTGGTGATAATTAACTGAGTGGTATCAGTTAATCAGTTCTACTATAATATCTGGTGACTTTTTAGGACGATTAGTTAGGACCCACGCACCTTGGTGGCCCATAGAGATTTTATTTATTAGTAGTAACAGTACTAGCAGTAATGTAATAGAAATTATAAATGTATCTATGAAAGAGATACAAATAAAACAAAAATATGGCTTATTACTAAATAAATAAAATAAATGGCTTGACATAATGATTGTAATTAAAACACGTTTGTACAGAACATAGAAAAAAAATTGCATATTAAATATTGTTGGTACCCAGATATAATAATAATAATAATAATAATAATAATAATAATAATCTCTCTTTCAGTAGTGTTATTATGTTATGAAAATCTTCAAATCAAGATGTCTTTTGACTTTAGTCTGTTTAAAAATGTTTTTGCGTTTAGAGACAATAAAAGGCAAAGAGAAATTTCAGGTTTTTAGAACCACCAGTAAATACATACATTGCTTGTTCATTTATTATAAGTCATGTAAAAATATAAATTTGATAAAAAGAAAAAAAAATCCCAAATTATGTTTCAGTAGAATCAGTCCACTCTTAGGTCTGCATTAAGGGCTGTTTGATGGGTTTCAAAGAAGCTGGAATGGGCAGTTTGTCCAGACGTTTGGGAAAATCATTAGGAGGTAGTTGACACAGGATTTTTTGCATAGCTATGAGAAAGAGTGTTCCTGGAATTTTTCCAACCAGGTAGTTAAACTTCTGCTCTCCCAGAACTTCAGACCAGCACTGCGGATCACTTTCCAGTGAGCTCTTCATTTTGAACCGTACCTCAGGCATGAACATGAGCAGCCTTTCCAGGCACAACTTCTTGCGGCGTGTGTTCACTTTGGAGGTCAGTAGCTGCTTGAGGATGGGATCCAATGGTGTCATACCATTGTGATCCTCAGCTTGTGGTGAAGCCCCACTTCCCAGTAACCTTATGACAGCCTCTGAGTGTGACCTCTCACATGCCAGATGGAGTAGTGTTTTGCCATCCTCTATGTGAAAGCATCCTCCTCGGTTCATGTAGGAGCGCAGAGTGGGCATTCTACCTGCCACCTGAAGAATGAAAGCCAAGATGTCCATCCTGTCATAGCAGGCAGCCATGGCCAAGTGTGGAGCAGATGATGGACAGCAGCAGAAATTCTCATCTGGCATGGCAAGAGCACCATCTGAGAACTGATTTAGCAAGTATTGCGCATAAGCTCGGTGGTCATGCACGATAGCGTACAGAAGTGCCTCAGATGGAGTGTATGTCTGTTGCCAGCTGTCTTTTTCCCAGTGAAATGTCTCCATTTTGTGCAAGTCCTCCAACATCCACACAGGTTTATGATCCTTTACAGCTTGGTAAAAAGGAAAAAAGAGGCGTTTGCCTTTCTTGCACGTGTGATCCATCCAGCCAGGCTACACCAGGTGCTATTAGAAAATTGAGAACACCCTGATTTTACAAGCCTTCTCCTTCTTCTTTGTCCAGTTAAATGGCCACACACTCCCTTACACATGTTCATTCATGTCATAAATACATGCACATATAATTAATCAGAATCAGAATTAGAATCAGAAAGATCTTTATTCTTTTTTAGTAATAACAGTACTAGCAGTGTATAAATGTATCTATGAAAGAGGATGGTTTTAAGGGCCCACACATTGGGGCCCCCAGGTATCTGACTCAAAATTGCTATTGCTCCTGCAATTACTCACTACATGAAAATAAAGGTATATATATTTATTCATGGAGCTTCCTTTGTTGTAAGGTTAGTGGTAATTGAATAGCCAACCACTGATAGTCAATTCAACAGATTTACTATTTTTACCACCATTTTCGTCCAAATATAGATCTTGAATTTGCAGCCACTTGCCAGCATTGTCCTTTTGGCTAAATATGCTAGCAGACTTTAACTACCATCGTGCATGTGAGCGGATAACTAATTAGTTCACTATTAAGGTCTACATCTACCTTGTACACAGATGGAGCCTTGCCCTCACCCACTCTTCACCACGGTGTTCCCCCAACTCTTCTCCCAGTTGAAGAAGGTGGTAATCAGTATATCACAGATCCTGCCTGTAAAGACCAGGCTAAAAGGCATCACAGTTTGATTTCAAGCATTAATTTCACTATGATTTCAATCTCTGATATGGCCTTACTCAGTCAATATTAAAAATATCAAAGTTATTTTTTTCACGTAATTTTTTTTAGCATTTAATTCACAGGCAGGTTAAATACAAGACCATTTTCTAATTTATGTTGTGTCTAACCGATTGTTAAAAGTCACTGTTGCAGTGTATTGCATATTATATATTTTTGTGTTTAATATAATGCATGCTTAAACTTTGTTTATGAATGTTACATTTTCTATGCATATTTGATTAATGTACTGTATTGTTCCAATACATTTACATCTGAAAAATAAATCATCTGCTAGCTACAGCTATGCTAGGTCTCTGACTAAATACTGATACCTAAACAAAAACAATACCTGTCAAAAACAATAAAAATCGAATTTAAATTCAAATTTTATTCATCACATACATAAACATACACAGTATGACATGTACTGTAGTGAAATGCATTGACTGTTCCATAGTGAGTAGAATAGTACAATAGAATATAAAATATTAAATCTAGAAAAGTATAAAATAAAATAGAACAATATAAAGATAAAATAGAATAATAAAAAAAAATAAAGTAGAATAATAAAAAAATAAAATAGGATAAAGTAAAAATAAATAGTTTAAAGTGATCAGTGTGCAACGGTCCATTTGAGGTAGTTATTGTTGTGTGTGAGTGAGAGAGTCTATGGGGTCCAAGTTCTAGGTGTTGTTCTGGTTGAGGGCTCAGATGGCCTGGCCTTGTCTCTGTGTTTGCCTTCAGGGAACAGAAACGCTTTCCTGGCTGCAACAGAGAAAAGAGTCCATTGTTGGGATGGCTGAGGACCTTCACAATCTTCCTGGATTTGGTCCAACACTGCTTTCTGTAGATAGACTCCAGATCAGGGAGCTCAGTGCAGTTGGCACGTTCAGCTTATAAGAGTAATCGGTCAGTATTATTAAACTGCAGACAAAGATTTTGGATAGCTAGGGTGGCTTGGTGCAGAATGGGTGTGGTATGGGGCCCAACCTCATAGTCTTTCAAATGGCCCAAAATTGCTAGCGGCACCCCTGAACAGGACGAACACTGAGCTGTCATCATCAAATTTTAATGCTATGTTTGTGGACACACTTTTATTGAAATTGGCCACTGGGGAGCTATTCATGTTTGTGTATCATGTTTATGCTTAATTTGCTTGGACAAGCCCTATGACAATGCCTTTGGACAGTAAAGGAATTAGACCAAGTCTGTATTAGCCTGTGGAGGAGACGTTTGCAAAGAGAGATTGCCGAGGCTATGTTTATTAGTATTGCTAATAAAAAAGCAATGTGCAACTGGATTAATTTTTGGAAGAACACTCTAATTGTTTTCAAATATAATATTATTATTACTAGTACATATTTCCTCCTAAAGTTTTTGAGATATTGACACTACCATCTTGAACATGTTCAGTCTGATGTGGAGAAAAGTGCTTATATATAGCGTTTGGAAATGCGCTTTGTTTTTCATCCCATTTCTGGCCATTCACATTTAAAATTCCATAGAGTTATAGGAGTAACACACTGCACACATGTTGCAAACTGTAGAGCTCTAGGAGAATGATGAGGCTGATTTTGTGAATAGAAAGTCATTTCACTGCCTTTGGTTCAGGTAGGGGTATTGTAGCTTTGAGCTGATTTGCCTTTTCAAGTGAAATTAATTTTGATATGAAACTTTCAATTAATAATAATGTTAACACATGACACTGACCTACTACACGTCATCTGCAAACTCAAAGAAGTTGAACTATAATGCTCAGCTGTAGTGCTGAGCACTCAGCAGGGCAGTACATGACTGTGTTTATTGTTTATTCTCATACAGTCTATAGTTGTATCCACCTTTATGAGTTGGATAGTAAGGAAAGTGTTGGAAAAATATACAGAAAAGTAGTTATAACTGCTTTAATGATAGATTGTCAAATTCATTCCTCCGAGTAGTTCCATATCATACACGATAAAGCCATAGCATTACATATGATTGATGTATTTTGAAGCAATGAAAAACTCCAACCGCTATGTTTTTCCAAAACTTTTATTGATTCTGGCAGCTGCTCTAAAGCTTCCATTAAAAGTGATGTTAAAGTGTTTGTTCTTCTCAGTACAGAGCAACATACACACGTAGGAGTTGTCTGTACTAACTGTGCACAGAAAAACCATGTTTTCGTTTATCATCAATATATAATACAGTGTAAGTAATATAGTAGTAATCGAACACATGCTGACACGGTCATTGAAAGTGGTAGAAATTTCAGACACAATTGAAATGTAATAAGATAACTGAAGCAATTCTGAAGGACTCATCCAAAAACAAAAATCCCAGTGGTAAGGATGTCCAAGGTTTCTGAAGTTTGCGAGTTACGCACCAAACCACACTTAATTGTGTAAAAACACTAGTCTGTAGAAACGAGAAGCAGCTCTGAGGCTGTGAATACAGTCTAACTGGGTTTTACACTCCATGGAGAAAGTCACTCTTGTCCTATCGATCAGGCCTCTGAAGACAGAAGACTTTGGCTTTGTGATCTCCGCCTGCTGTCAGAGCCATGGACGCATCTCTGGAAGATAAATAGAGGAAGGTAAAAGTATAATTGTTAGATGCTGGCAACGTGTCTATAACTGGTTACCACCTTATAATATATAATAGGGCTGGGCATGTTGACGGATGAATATACATACAGACAAATGATGGATCTCAGGAGTTTGGGATGTTGATCAGTACTAGCTTGGGCCTAGCACTAATATATACACATTCTCTCAACATGGTGCACCCTTCACTCATCACAAATTAACATCCTAGCTCATACATTCATTTTTATACATAGGGAAATAACTCATTTAATGCAGAGGATTTATTAAACCCCAACAAATCCTGAATTGTTGGAAAGACATGAATTGTGGCTAAGTTTTTCAAAGACAAAAATCACACCTGGCAATTACCGCAATGATAACTGGCTCCTAGATGGGAGCTCAATGTGCTACAATTTTAAGCAAATAAGAGCAGCTTAGAGAAAGAGGAAGAATTCACTTCTTTAAAAGTTTTCATGCTATGTTACAGCTGCTTACAAATTTCTATAACAGTCAATAACATTTTTCTTCACTCCTTAACCATCTGTTTCCTCCTTCTTAGCAAAATCTGCCAGTTCAACCACCTGCCTGCTGTATCCCATTCCAAAGGTTATTCCCATCGTGAAGAACCTCACCCAGCTACTTCAGACATCAACAACTACCAGCAGATATCTATTCTGTGCTGAAAGTATGCACTTTGAGTTTATACTAATTTTGTAATTTAAGCTCTAACATATTGTGAGTAATATAATTATTATTTTAGTTGTCTATGTCCAAATATTCAACTGCATTTACCGGTTTCATTTTATGTGCATTTGTGTTTTAACTGTATATTTGGCACTCCAACAGCTATAAACTGGCATGGTTACCGATTGAGCTGGAAATCTAAGATCTCTGCTGTGTGACCACGGTATTCAGCAACCATTTTTCCTGAGCGAGCGTCCCACAAAGTTACAACTCCACCCAGATTACAGGTAGCCACCACCGCTGAGGTCTGCTCCCACTGAAGATGGACAATCCCCACCTGAGAGCAAGACAGATTCATAAAATTTGAATTTATTCCTTGTTCATTTATTTGTTTGTTTATTCCTTTATTATACACCAATCAGCCAAAACATTAAAACCACCTGCCAATTGACTCTTGGACATGTTCCTCAAATTCTTTTTTGCATTGTGGCAGGGTGAATTATCATGCTGAAAGAGGACATTTCATTAGGAAATACTGTTGTGATGATGGGGTGTACTTGGTCAGCAAAAATCTCAAAGTAACATCCACATTAATGCAGGAACCCAAGTTTTCCCAGCAGAATTTTGCCCAGAGCTTTACAATGCCTTTGCTAGCTTGCCTGCTTCTGATGAATCCTGGTACCACCATTTCCCCAGTGACACAACACTCACCCAGACATCTATGATGTAAAAGAAAATGTGTCAAGGTCTATCTATCGTCAAGGTCAAAGCACATTCCTCTGGTGACTCGTTTGAAAGTAAAGGCAACGCAACAGCAGATAAATACGCTCGTGCTGCTGCGCAATCCCAGAATTACTTTCCTGGTTTGTCTCCCTCTTCTCCAGAACTTCCTATGAACGTCTCTGCTCTAGCTAGCACTTTAATACCAGATATTGACATTCAGGCCATACAACAAACAGCCGTCCAAAACGATGTGCATTTTTGGCAAAAACACCAATCTGACGTTTCTCAACATGATGGCTTGTGGTATGATTGTTCTGGTCGTCTGTTTCTCTGAGAACTCTCCAGGCGTCTCCGTGGCGACTGAAGGTGTCGACTAAGCTTTAGGGAAGGCAGATCAACGAGTGAATAATCAGAATCAATCAATATTTTCCCTTCAATCTTTTTCAGCAATATGTGCGTCAATAGCTCTTAGGTTGGATTAGAACAGACATTCTAGCCTTCACTCACAAACTGGATCAATAAACTTTGAGCACCCATGAGCCTGTTGCCAATTCACTGCTTGTCCTTATTTGGACCACTTTTGGTAGGTATGAAACACTGCATAGTTTGATATAGCCCACAAATTCTGATGTTTTGGAAAGGCTCTGACGCAGTCATCTAGTCAACACAATTTGGTCTTTTGTAAAATTTGCCTAATATATCCCATCCCTTAACAGATGCCTATGTAATGAAATGAAGTCAGTGGTTTTTAATGGTATGGCTGATTTGTGCATTTAGAATCACACATATTCACAGTGTAGTAAGTGATAAAAGCATGCAAATCTATATGCACTTACCTCATGCTTACACCTGTGTCTAAGGCTCTGTGTAGTCAAATCGTATATGGCCAGAGTCCCATCCAGATATGCCACAGCAATCAGAGGCAGCCTGACATAGTTACACATTTCCATGAAACCATACATCAAAATTTAAAAAAAAAGAAAAAAAAAAAAAAGATAATAATAATAAACATGTAAGAAGCACAACTTACACATTACAAAATCCTACAGACTCCACAGAGATGGAATCCTGCAACTCCATCATGGTTTTTTCCTCACTGTTCTCCACTGAGAATGAACCCAGTACCTAAACCAAAAGCATTATATTCATATATACAGTGCTCAGCGTAAATGAGTGAATGAACACCCCCTTTGAAAGACAACAAATTAAACAATATCTCAATGAACACAAAAACGGTTTCGAAAATGACTAAGTTTTATATAATCTGTTTAACTTATAACAAAAAAGTAAGGTTAAGTTACAATGTTATAAAATGACCTCAAGCTGGCCACTAATGTTCATGTTTCTGCTCAAATTGTCAGAAACAGACTCCATGAGGGTGGTATGAGGGCACGACATCCATAAGTGGGGCCTGTGCTCACAGCCCAACACAGTGCAGTCCAATTGGCATTTGCCAGAGAACACCAGGATTGGCAGATTCACCATTGGTGCTCTGTGCTCTTCACGGATGAGAGCAGGTTCACACTGAGCACCTGTGACAGACGTGACAGAGTCTGGAGACGCCGTGGAGAATGATCTGCTGCCTGCAACATCCTCCCGCATGACCGGTTTGGCAGTGGGTCAGTGATGTCCATGGGTCCATGTGCTAGCCAGAGGTGCACTGACTGTCATTAGGTACCGGGATGAGATCCTCAGACCCATTGTAAGACCATATGCTGGTGCAGTGGGCCCTGGTTTCCTTCTGATGCATGATAATACTAGGACTCGTGGCTGGAGTGTGTCATCAGTTCCTGTATGATGAAGGCATTGATGCTATGGACTGGCCTGCTTGTTCCCCAGACCTGAATCCAATCGAGCACCTCTGGGACATCATGTCTTGTTCCACAGACTGTCCAGAAGCTGACTGATGCCCTGATCCAGGTCTGAGAGGAGATCCCCCAGAAGAACACTTGTCGTCTGATCCGGAGCATTCCCAGACATTGTAGGGAGTGCATACAGGCATGTGGAGGCCACACACTACTGAGCCTCATTTTGAATTGTCTTGAGGAATTTCCACAGACGTTGCCTCAACCAGTAATCTAATTCTTTCACTTTTATTTTGAGTATGATTTTGAATCCAGACCTCCATGGGATAATGATTTCCATTGATCATTATGTTATTTTGTTCTCAACACATTCCACTATGTAATGAAAAAACACACGCACACACTCACACTCTTAGTGATTATGTGCTAGTGACCAAAAAATTGTGAGTTCAAATCCCAGCACCTGCTATAAAGGCACTGTAAATATTAAGAGGAGAAGTCCTCATTTGTATTTTAATTACCTTACTTGTACACAATACATATCTGGCAAATATGTCAATACAGTCAATAAAAATAATTACAATGCATTGTAGATATCCCAAAATAATGCACCACATTGTAAATCCTCACCTTGCCTGTTGATGTATTAATGAGTTTAGCCTGTCCATCAGTTGATCCTGTGAGAACCAGACTTCCATCCTTGTTGCACTCCATGGATGTCAGTGGTCCCTGGTGGCCATCGTGACCTGATAAACCAATACAGTAATGAGTAAAAGACTACACCTTTAAGGGGGAGTTCATCTTTTTACACGTCACCATTTCAAAGTACTTATCAGACGATTTCTAGGCATCTCACTCTCAGTTTTTTAACTGCTGCTTAAATAATTTGTTAAAATAAATGTAAACATCATGCACGTGTAAATGTAGCATTACCACACAGAAATGGAGTATTTCTACAGCTGACAATAATACACTTCATGTTGCCATTACTAGGTGAGATAACCAGTTACTCTAACACACACTCCAAAAAAACACATAGAACTTTGAATGAATTCACTTTTACACAATACTAATTTAGCACTCAGAAACTAAGAACCATGAAGAAGAGAAGTGGTCAACTCATAATAGGAATATGAAAAAAAAATATTCTGAACTGCTTAAATGTGATAAACTTCCTCAGTAATTAAAACAAACCTTTTGACATTTACCTTTAATGACATGGATTGTGTTTCCTTGCTTAAGGTCCCACAGACGCAGGGTTCCATCCTCATAACCCACCATTGCTCTTTTTCCTTTGTGTCGGGAAGAGGATAGACAAGGAAGATGACATATATAAAGCACACAGTAAGACTATATATTTAGTGTATATAAAAATTTTCTTTTACTTCCATTTATATATTCAGGGCAGTATTGTGGTTTGTAGCTGTGGATTAGTGATCGGATGGTCAGTGGTTCAAGCCCCTGCACCACCAAGATGCTGCAGGGCCGTTGAGAAAGTCCATTTATCCCTCTCTGTCTGAGGGAGTCATATGAAGGCTGAACCTGCGCTTTGACATCAGCTTCTTTTACAGTAACTTATATGTGATGAAGAAAGGCTTGGAATAAAACTGGCAGTGCAGTAGATATTGGCACCTAGGCTACCTCTCTCTCTCTAGCATGATCATAATTTTTTTTCTGTATTCCCTTTGTATTTCATATTCTGTTTGCTCAGAATATGCAAGTTAAGCAGTGTCTATGATCAGCACACATTACTGATCATCACAAATCGTTGTAAGGCTCAGCCACCCATTTATTGAAGAACTGCTGGGTCATTTTCACTGAATCCTAATTCACCAACAGTACGTATATCAGATTCTGCTATCATGAATCTATCAAAGGGTCGAACAGTGCACCATATGGACCACACGGCCGATTCTCTCAAAACAAAGGGTAGACAACTGTTTGTGATCAAAAGGACATGCACCAACTCAGCTGTTGTCAAACACTTCTGACTACCTTATCAGGGCCTGTATTCATAAAGATCATAAGAGTTATCTCAGATAGCTCCTAACTTAGCATAAAAATTTCTAACTAAGAATCTTAGCTAAAGAGTGATTTAGGACCAATCTCAGAGCAACTCTGAGTAAGGAAAATACAAAAACATTTATCTTTTAGAGGATAGGTATGACAAATTTTTTTGAAGACCAATACAAAAAAAAGGAATAAAAAATGAATGCTTTTAAAATATGGTCTATTATAAGCTTTCACTTTATTTGCGACTATATCGTGTAGGGGTTACGATCATGATCGATCGAATTAGAAATATCTGTACGTATCAAATGGAATGCAAATGTAAACATTTCCAACACAGTGCAGAAATGCCATAGCAGCAGAAATTGTATAATTTGGTGCTATGACATTTCTGCACGATGAATAACTTTTACCTTTACTAGGATAGACTCTTTAATTTTAAGGGGAAACAACCACATTTCTAAGAATTTTCTTAGAATTACATCATTCTACTACATCCCTCCATAATACAACGCAAGCTAGCACCAAAAAGATTAATTAATGCTCTGCTAGCAATGGCCAAATCAGCTGGAGGCAGCACTTATCATCGCAGGGGATTTCAATCAGACTGATCTCAGAACAGTGTTCCCCAAATTTCATTTGCATGTTTCCTTCTTCAGTTACAGTGGCAACTGGACTGTAAAGAGGACTTCAGTTTGTTAGCACAGATAACCACCCCTCTGGAACACTCCATAGGGCTGTGCCTGGTCACCCATGCTCTAAAACTGTACACCTAATAACTGCATTGGCAAACACAGCTCAGAAAACATAATTTGTGATGATAAAACGATAATCTGTCAACATCAATAATAATAATAATAATAATAATATAATGTATAGGAGTGAAGCTCTCTATAGGAAGGTGTGCTGACAAATCCCTCTACCTAAATGTCAGCAAAAGGAGGCAAGTGGTTGTTTTCACCTCTCTGCATGGCCTTGCTTTCAGCAGCAGTGGAGCATCCTTACTAGACCATGATGCAGACAGATAGTTAATTGTTAATCCAGAGCAACTTGAAGCTGTTCCCCCTTTCCACCATAATCCCATTGATACAGAGTCCAATTGTGCACATCACTATAATAGCCCTCCAACCATTCCAGAACAGTCTACAATAAAAGGTGCCTGAGGAAAGCCAGCAGCCTCACCTTCACCTCACAACCCCCGGCACTTCCTGTATTTCCCTCTACCTTCTTAAAAAAGGTACTTTCCTAAATCTATTTATTGGAAGTTTAATGTTTCACAACTAAGTAATAACTTTTGCACATTTCTTAAGCAGGAAATAACTCACTACTGGCAGGACAACCAGAATTCCCCTGTTTCTTCAGCAATAAAATGGGATGCTGATAAAGCAATGCTACATGGCCACATTATCTCCTATACTTCCTTAGTGAGTAGCGTTAAAGCCCAGAAGAGGTGAGAACTAGAGGCCGAAGTAATTAATTTAGAAAATCTACACAAACATATGGCAAACCATAACAACTAGATGCAACTGAACAGAGCCAGAGCTAAACTAAACTTAGACCATACTGAGCATATTAAGAAGCTACTGTTCTTTAGTAAGCAAAAATATGACGAATTTGGGAGTAAGCCCAGTCGACTACTTGCATACCAACTAAAAAAAGCACAACAAGATAGGCTTATTAAAGCAGTTAGGACCCCAGCAGGCAATTTATCCTTTGATCCCC
The DNA here is from genome assembly GCA_028566695.1 of Bagroides melapterus. NCBI lineage: Eukaryota > Metazoa > Chordata > Actinopteri > Siluriformes > Bagridae > Bagroides > Bagroides melapterus. Next base: position 58,632 of record JAOTRN010000012.1, read on the forward strand.
AGATAATAAATGATACTTTTTCTGACTTCTACAGGAATTTATATAAAACTGAGGGCTGTGGCTTGACAGAGGATTTATTACATTATTTAAATGCGACTCCTCTCCCTGTTGTCTCTGAGACAGACAGAACTCTTTTGTATACCCCTTCACTAAAGAGGAGATTTGGCAGGCTATACAATACATGCCCTTGAACAAAGCACCCGGACCAGATATGTTCCCGCTTGAATTTTATAAGCAATTTTGGCAAAATATCAGCCTAATCTTAATGCCTGCGATCAATAATCTCTCAGACTTGAAATCAATGCCTGACTCTTGGTCTTCTGCCATTATCAGCCTCATTTTGAAGAAAGACAAAGACCCCATGGATTGTTCCTCTTATCATCCGATATGTTTATTGAACGTAAATTACAAAATAGTAGCTAAAGCAATGGCTCGGCGCCTTAAAGTCGATCTTCCTTCTATCATTTCACCGGATCAGACCAGATTTGTAAAATTTAGCTATGGCTCTGATAACATCCATAGATTGCTGAACATCCTAGATTATGTTCATATGACCAAGGATCCCACTGTAATTGTTTCGCTTGATGCTGAAAAAGCATTCGACAGGGTGGAGTGGTCCTTCCTTTTTTGCCATATTGGAGAAGTTTAATTTAAGTCACAACTTTATTATTCTGGTCAAACTCTTATATTCCCAGCCTATGGTGGCGGTTAATACAAACAGCCTAATTCCTAGTAGATTTACTGTTGGTAGGGGCTGCCAACAGGGCTGCCCTCTTTCGCCCCTTTTGTTTGCTTTGACCATTGAGCCTTTGGCCTCGGCAATGAGGACCAGTGCGAGTATACTGGGTATCAGAGTTGGCCCTGAGGAACATCGCATCTCACTTTATGCCGATGACATGTTATTATATTTCAAATACCCAGAGACTTCTATTGACAATTCTTTCTATTATTAAAGAATATGGCAAACTTTCAGGGTATAAGATTAATTTGAATAAGTCTCACGCCCTGTACTTATATGCCCCATCAGAAGCCACTTCTGGCTCTCCTATTCGTTTGGCCCCCTCCGGTTTTCAATATTTGGGGATAAATGTTACACCTGACTTGTGTGATTTGTTTAAAGCTAATTACACCCCATTAATCTCTAAAATTGGCCAGGATTTATGTGACTGGTCAAATCTCCCCATCTCATTTATTGGCAGGATTAATGTAATACGGATGAATATCCTTCTGAGGATGAATTTTTTTTTATTTCAAAGTTTGCCCTGCTATTTGAGTGCTGTTTTCTTTAAAAAGCTAAATTCCACTGTATCAAAATTCATTTGGAATAAAAAAACCTAGAATCAAATTTTCTGTTTTATTGAAACCCAGGGAATTAGGAGGGGCCTCACTCCCTAACTTTCAGTTATATTTTTGGTCTGCTCAGGTAAAAAATATGATAAACTGAGTTTATGAGATGTTTTGAAGTATCTAAATATCCCACATATTTTATATTTAAAATCTATCTTGCTTAACCCTGACCTACCCCCTACTATTCAGAATATTGGCTTTCAATCATGGAGAATAAGGGGAATTGTGGAGCTGGACCAGCTATTTGATAATGGTAGGCTGAAACTTATCCATTAAATTAATATTTGAACTTTTACAAACCAATGGCAATATAAATTTAACAAAAAAAACTACATTTTGCACATCTTGACATACTGCCATCTTGACATATTGTCATATCGCCCAGCATTATTAAGCCAATGTTATTAGGATAATAAGCAACGTACCTTTCATTATGATTTCTTTCAACATGTCGGTAGGTTTGAAGTTTTCCCCGACACATCAGTAATTTTTGTTTTGCAAAACGTGCAGTCTGCCGAGTGCTTCTTTTTACTGGATGTCTTGCAAATAAATTCCTTGTGATTATCGTAAGAAAATAAAATTATTGCTGACTTTGATGACATGGTCTGTCTGCTGTGTGCAAATGTGTGGTGCTAAATTAGGTTTACATTTTGCATAAGTTTAACGTTACTGCTGCCTGCTGGTGTGGTGCCAAGAAGGCATGTAACTTACTTTATTATTTATTTTTTCATGATACACATAATGAGGACATGACTGGACTCTGCAAAATTCCCGAGTCCAAAACGTCAGAGTCCGTGACAAGTCAGAGTGCAAATTGATCCAAACTGAGTCCAAGATCATTCATAATTGCACTTGAGTCCGAGTCCGAGTTTGAATACCCCAACTCTACACTGCACGTTTTGTAATCATGGTCTATGCACATATTGTTTTTGTCTACTGTCTGTTCCAGAGATATAGCTTGAAAGTTTTTTGCACTGTATAGCCCTTGTATTGTATAATAACAACGTTGAATTGATTAATTATTGCCTTATTCTTCCTGTTTTATTGTTCCTGTTCTATTTAAAATTGCTAATTAAATGTGAATACTTGCATGAAGAACAAAGTCTCACCATCAGGAAGGATTTTTCCACTTGTTGCCTGACAGTTGGGTCCCTGGAAGGTCTTACAATCTCCACTTGGAATCTTCCACATCCATGTATTGCCATCAGCAGCGCCCGCAAGCAACACTGGCGCACAGGGATGCCACTGCAGCCACTAAAATAGACACACCGGAGAGCAATAAAGCTTGACAAAGCAAGTCAGGCTGTACAAAGTAAATAGCATTCAGTGAATAGGTGGCAAGTTTGCTGGATGGTCTGCGTCTACTCAAAACAGAAATATGAATCAGAGAATCAAGCTCCCATATCAAGGGATAAACTTAACTCAATATACAAAAGAATGAAATGCCAGACCAAGGTGCATAGGTAGTGACACAAGTAAGAAACAACAAAAATAAACAATAAACACAAATTAACTATAAATATTTACGCATCATAGAGTTATGTTGTGTTATAAATAAGGTAGGTGCAAAGTATGAGGTCAAAATATGTCATGTAAAAAAGTAGATTCAAGTGCAAGTGCACAGTCAGAGGTGTGTAGCGTCTCCAGGTCGGATCATTTGCTTCTGGTGTATGCCCTACTCAAATCCTAATTAACGGTTACAATGGGCC
>JAOTRN010000012.1:69058-82158 GCA_028566695.1 Bagroides melapterus
GAGCAGCAGACTGATCTCCAGTCTGAGACAGACCCTGAGTCCCAGTGGCCAACAAAACACAAAATGAAGTAAGATATCCATATTATATAATTTTACACAATACATTATATATAACTTCTCTGGAAAGTGATCTTGCGAAATGTGGTAAGTAGCACTAACAGGTATGGCCATTTCCCTACTGCCTACTGAAATCGGTTACATATCTATTTCTAATTACTGTAATTATTACATTTTGTGTCTAAAGCAAACAGGTCTAAAGAGTAAATTTGCTGAATTTCTTGATATTGTATGTAGTGTAATTACTAATCCTTGTTCAAAAGCATTCAAGGATTAAAAGTGTGTTTAAAAACTGTTTCAGATTAAAAATGACTTTGCTAAATCTATAAACTGGAGAGGTGTAAATGGAAAAATTCCAAAATGGGTTAAAAGTGTTGTGATTGGCAAGTGTTTTAGTTGTCGTTACAGAACTTTTTTCAGTGGCTTATGTCCCCATTTATTAAAATTCTTTACTTAAATGTAATTTTTCTAACTCTGTATCTGTATGCTCATTCTAGAGGCTGTAAGAAGAAATCCTGTTTGTGCCCAAGTAACTGAGTTGGAGGTTGAGAGTCATTAGACCATGGTTTTATTTTGCTGATGATCGTGAGGGTGGCAGAAAAGGAACACCACCACTGCAAAAAGTTTTTGTGTAATTTTTTTTACCTTGTTGGTTTCTTTACTTTATTACACTGCCCATGTACATTTTCTTTGTTTTGTGGTTTGGTTTTATTTACCACTATCCATTTACATTTTTGGTTTGTTTCTACATTATTACTTTTTATTGCCATGTTTATTATTTAACACTTGCTTTTATTTTTGTTGTCTTTATTACTGCCCATTTACACTTTTTGTTTGAGGTTTACCATTTACATTTTTGATTGTTTTCTTTGACTTGCACTACATATTTGCTTTATATTATCTTGTTATTACACTTTGCTTAGTTTTTTATAGTTTAAGACTTTTTTGTCTTGCTTATTTCTTCAGTGTTAATAAAAAGAAATCTGGTTTGGTCTGGTTTTAATAATTCTAAGGGCATTCAGGCTCAGTTTTTGGCATTCTGGGATAATGTGAACCTAGTTATGGGGGTTGTGGATAGGTTTTGGGAAGGTTCTGGTTAAGCTGTGGGTAAATTTTGGCTGTTTTCTGGGTAACACATGGGGATTCAGGCAGTGTTATGAAACAGTTAAAGCTGATTCCAGGGAAGTTGTGGGTAAGTTTTGGTCTGCTTCAGGCGTGGTTCTGGTTTTCTTTAGGTAAGCAGCTTAAGGGTCATTTGAGGGGAGTGTCCTGTGGAGGGAAGTGGGCCATAACAACAGCCTGAACTCACCCAGTTAAGGCCCATAACCAATTTGCTATCTGGGATGGTTTGTTGCATATGGGGTTGCATAACCACAGACCAGTCAGGGTGCCCATTACTACCCCTGTCCTAACTGTTCTGTAGTATTAGAAAAGCAGTGCCAAGAAGATTAATTGAATCTACTAAAAATCTTTCAGAAAATGCTCACAAAGTGGACAAAGCCAAGTTAAAATACATTAAGACAGAGGTTAAATACTACTCTCAGGAACCAGAAGGAAGTTGGCACGTGACACTGGACTACCTCAGTGTATGCCATGTTGCCATGACCTACAGAAGGGGATGGCTTATGACAAACAAATTGGTTTCTTAGAATAGTGTCAGGAAAAGCAGTGGCACCAATTAAATTGTTGCCTATCCTTTGCAGAATGGTTCAAGGTATTGATATATATTGAACAACACTGGCTGACCATCTAATATTTTGCACAAACAATCTCTGGTAACAAGAATTTCTACTCAAAAGCAACTTCTAGTCATATACACAGAATGTCTTCACAAACTATCCCTTTAAAAACTTCCCTGTAAAACACCTAGAGCTAGAACAACTAAAGAATGAATTGTTAAACTACTTCAAAGGACCGAATTCTACACATCATTCCTTGTATCACCAGGTGAAGCCTTAAAAAAATTATTATGTCTTCCCAAGAGGAAGAGTTAAGATTATATTAAAAAAATTTAATAACAGATTATTCTTTCCTTTTCTACAATTTTCTGATTTTATTACTGATTTACATCTGCTTTCCATATATAAAAGCATATCGACGTCAAAAAGAGCATGCTGATCACTGTAGCATTCATACACTACAAACCTCACTCTTCTCTTTGTTTTCTTTGAGAATTTTCCTTTACTTTGAGTTTTGTCACATGCAAGCTGAGCTTGGCCATGTTTTGTTTAAGAGTATTCAAATCTCCCTAATCCCGGAGATTATGTTATGGTTTTGCTCTAATTTGTTTGAGAGTTTATAGGGTCCATCTTTTCTTCCTGCTTATCAATTTGCTGGCTAAGTTCAAATTGTTGAAAACTTCACCTTCATGCTCTGGGTGAACGTTCTGTGGTATAGACCGGTATTGGTATCACTCTCATTTAAACCTGGTACATACCTGGTACATAAAACCCTGTCTATCTGACCACAGCATCCTTCTGATAGCTTTTAAGATAAGATAAGATAAACCTTTATTTGTCCCACAGTGGGAAATTTCGATGTTACAGCAGCCAGAATAAAATAAAAATCAAATAGAAATAACAAATAAAAACTGTATAATGTATAAATACAAGAATAAAAATATAACAATAAAATAACAGTACAAATGGCTAAAAAAAGAGAGAAAAGAAATAAAAATAAAAGTTCTCTATTCAGAGTTGATGCTACTTAGCAGGAAACATAAATAAATTTGTACATTTCTCTCACCTCCATATCTATACACTATACAAAGTTGGATTTTTATTGTTGTTTATTTGCAGAAAATGCTTTTACATTTCTTAGCAGTATTTCACACTAAGATTAAACAATACTGTTTCAAAGTACATCTCAGGCAACCATAGCTGCCAGCAATTTACCAAAACGTCAATGATAATATGATCTTTAATGTACAGTAATGTCACATACTTAACAGTATGACATATTCAACATATTTAAGGGTAACTGATATTAATTTGTTAATGTAAAATATCTAGCTGTTTTCAACACAAAATATCACCATAAGTGGACTAAGTGTTGTGGTTAATTTTCATTTACTGCTTGCATTCATCACCTCCACTACACAGCCTAGTCTTTTTTTTAACAGTACATCTGCTTTCTTTAGCTGGGATATGTGCAGCGTTGTAAGATGAGCGTATGCCCTCTAGTGTAAAATCACCGAAGTAAATGCTCGTATTTACCCATGGTGCATTGCTCTCGCAAAGCACAACACATCGCCATTTTCAGCGACCTGGGAGCTTTGCTGACTGGGACAGCAAAGTAAATAGGTCACAAGATTGAAGAAAGGAAAATTAAGGAACTGTGTCGACCAACGACGGATCTTTTGCGCCTATCTCACTGCTCTGAATCCATTGATTGAGAGCAAATGATCGTGATCAGTTGTGTCGCTCGAATGAAGCATTCAAGCGCAGGCCCGGGCTGATGTGATAATTGATCGCCTTTCAAACTACGACTTAAAAATAAATCAGGTAAGAGGAGAACATAGTTTTTGCGCCACCAGCGCTTGCCATAAATGTTATTATAATTTAAGTTGTACTTATTTTGGGCATTAGTTATGGGCATTGGACATGCTCCTGTAGTCATGATTGTTTTGTGCCTTACAGTTATTGCTGTATATGTTGACAAGTGAGTAGCTGAACTATCGCGTATTCCGTAAAACGTCACACTCCCCACACAGATTAACTAGTCATTCCTAAGTGTCCATAAAGGTGTGGGGAAAAATAGTGCTGACGTAAACGTCTGTTGTTAACTTTAAGACAGAGCAACGCGTGAAGTTTTTTGTGTAGTGAAACGGCATACGCAGATTACAAAAAATGTTCTGATTACCTTGTAAAGTTGTTGTTGTTGTTGTTGTTATTAATTTTAACTTTATGCCACGGCTGAAGTTAGTCTGATTAAAACGGGTTTTATAGGGGGCGTGGTCGTCTGTGAAGTGACTAAACTGCAGTCTGCTTCTTAAGTTTTTATTGAAAGTGAATTGATAATTTTTTCATAACTGCTCTGCATTTATGACGATGTATTAAATCGATATATAGTAAACATTGGCTTTACTCCTCAGCGATATTCATGATGGGCTTTAATGGACTTTGATTCAGTGCATATACGGGGAGGGGAATATGCCATCTATTAATAGACGTGAGACTGTTAATTACAGTCTGTAACTGTAACACAATATTACATTATCGTCATATTAAGTGATATTTATTGATTCAATCTGACTTAAGTCATGTGAATTGGAAATGACACTTCATGGCAGACTCGTCCATGACTCACATTTCATGTGCTTTTGCATTTAATCATATAAATAGAGAATATTTTGAGTTCAGTAAAATGAAATATGAAATAAAATCGACCAATACGTATTCAACTTTATAATGTGAACATTAGAGAAGAAAAAAAATCAAACAGGCCTAGGATGTGCCTAATCTTGCACTTTATAAATATTATTAAAGTTGGTGATATCTTGAAGTTGATTAAATACTTTTTATTGTTGAATTTATTTATTTATGAAATAATAATAATTTCACAACCCTCTACTATTCTCTCCTCTTCTGTTCTTGTCACCTGCTCAGCAGAATCAACATAGAAAATGTTGATTTGTTGTTGTTTGTTTTAACAGCTTAAAAATCACTTTAAAATCTCCAATCCAGTGTTCTAAACACTCCATTGAGTGTTCATACAGTTCCCAAAGCATTCCACATCTTGACATATAGTAGAGGCTTTGTTATAGTATGGGCATAAAGGGCTGTCACTGGACATGGGTCATCATTGTTTGTTGGTGATTTGACTGCTGATAGAAGCAGCAGTATGAATTCTGAAGTGTTTAGAGCTATAGTTTCAGCTCCGATTCAGTCAAGTGCTGTAAAATTGGGTTTGCTTTTTACAGTACAGATTGCCCAATGGTCCATATCACTTTCTTCATAGCTCTCACGGTATTTCTTTCATCAAATGCTGTTTTTTTCTTGTCCAACCTGTACAGTGTCTGGTTGTTAGTATTTCAGTGGCTTCTTTCTTTTTCAGGATGATTTATCCTTTTCTCAACTTCAGAATGATCTTTTCTGGGCTTCATGTTAGTTTGTCCATTTTTTTTAACAGCACAGATAAATGATAAACAATCATGTTAACCTACAGTGGCATTATTGTGATATTGCTTGATATTCTTGTAAACAACTTATAAACAGGATTTTCACACACAATATGGTCAATTTTTTTTTTATTCAAAATTGCCCTCAAGTACACCACCGCTGTATAGAACATGTTCCCATGCAGTGCAAAGCCTGACTGACAGCCTGTAGTAAGTGTAATAATGGTTTCAGTGTAATATTTTGTTAATTCTCTTACTGCTATAGTGAACACCCACAAGTAGCATGATACAAACAGTGAAATGGAGCGGTGCATTTGTGATAAATGTCAGCATTCGAATGCTGCTTGTCCAATCAAATAAATAGACAAAGCAACACTAATAAACAATGTAATTGTCTAATCTGATTGCACTGTATTATCAGCCTTGTTCAACATTTTTGTGTTCTTTTTGTAGAATGAAAAGAGGGCAGAAGAGAGGAGATCAGCAGGAGATTGGAGGAGGCCCAAGCCTTGGTTTCCCTGAAACCTGCAAAAAGATTTGTATAGAAGGTTCAGTGGAACCGCTGCAAGCTCAGGGAAGCTGCAAATTGGAGAGCAGGGTAGATTGGGGCTGCCTGCCTCAGGAGATTCTACTGCAGATTTTCCAGTACCTGCCCTTGCTGGATCGGGCATTTGCCTCACAGGTTTGCAGGGGATGGAACCAAGCTTTCCATATGCCTGAGCTCTGGAGGTGCTTTGAGTTTGAGCTCAACCAACCTGCAAGCTCTTACTTGAAGGCCACACACCCAGACCTCATCAAGCAAATCATCAAGAGACACTCCAACCATCTTCAGTATGTTAGTTTCAAGGTAAGGGCATGTATTTGATAGGTCGTAAAAGATATAGATAGATATTTGTTTAAGCGGTGGTGTAGTGACATTCTAAATGTGTCTGTATGTTTTTGGACCTCTCAGGTGGACAGTAGCACTGAGTCTGCAGAAGCAGCCTGTGATATCTTGTCTCAACTGGTGAACTGCTCACTGAAGACCTTAGGGCTTATATCCACAGCTAGACCCAGCTTCATGGAGTTGCCTAAGGTAAATGTAACCACCTGTACATCTCGAAGGAGGAGGTTGATATAAACATTCAGTTGTAGATGAAAGCAGATTCAATATAAACAGGCTAAGTTTGCAGAGGCCCCAGTATTACACTCTAACAGTATGATTTCTGACTGCATTCTATGGTGATATTGAAATCTTTCTGTTTGGCTAGCAGCCCATATTTCCCCTTATTGGAAAAGCCAGTTCACTACAGGGAAAGAATGCAGGACACACAAGATGAGTTGTATGCAGGAGCAGGTACTGATGTACTGACTTTATCTTAGGTGAGCATTGAATTGTGAATTCATGAACCTTTGTCTTGTGAACCAACATAAAGAAGGCATGTGTGTGGTCTTATTGCCTCTATGGGAAGAAACAGAGGAACTGCTAATAGTATTAAGTAGTTGCTTGCCTCGTGCGTTTCACTTATTTACTTACTGTTGCTTGGCACACATATGGCAGAAATTAAGCAAACTAGTTACTTAAGGTTACCACTGCGACTAAAAGTCAGTAGTTTGTAAATTTTGTAAAAGAAAATCTTCACCAGGGAAACATCACTTTTTATTAAGGTCCTTTGGTATTACACAAAGTTACAACATGTGGAAAAATCAGGTAGAAATTCCAAAGTTTTTGATACCCCAGTCCCATCTAGTAAGGCTGAATAAACAGACAAAACCAAAATATTTGATTGTGTAGGGGTATAGGAGTATCAACTAAGGACAGCTCAATGTTCCACTTATCCTCATAGGTAAGGTTGCATCAGCATTTAAGCAGTCTCAACTGAGCTGGTAAGTAATGATTCCTGATGCAGAGTAATCTCATGCTCCCTCTCTTACTTACAAGCTTCAGTATTGAGCATTTGTGGTCTCCTGGATTTCTTTAAAGAAAATTCCTTCAAAAGAGGGAAGAGAAAATTGACATCAAATTTATATTGTCCAGTGACCAGAAGTGGTCTATTATTTTATTTATTTATTTAACCCGTGCTCCTGACAGGTGATTCATTTAAATATAGCTGGATCTAAATGCCAATAAATGGAAAGTGCACATTGTAAGATTTTCAAAATTCCTTTCATGTTATAAGAGTTGAATTGCTTGTGATCAATTGTGTGATGTTATTGAGGAGATAAAGCTACAAGATCACTCGCTGTGAACCTTTAGAAATGTGGAGGAAACGTTGGTTGGTTATACAGGCAGTGTATTGTGAAAAGAAACAACACTATTTTTAGATTGTATTTCTACTCTTCTGATTGACCAGTTGGCTACAACATGCCAAAGAAGTTAGTATAGAAGTGTTAGTACCTCATGCTCCTACACTAACAGATGAACGATTAACTGGATACATCTGCAGTACACAAGTACAGATGCATTTGATTTTCCTTTTTGCTGTCTCTAGCTGTTTCTTGTTTCTCACTTTTTAAAGAAAAAATCCTGCAGTACTTTCTAGGAATTAATTACTTATTTACTTTTTCATGTAGGACCCTTTTATAGTTTCTTTACGGTCTATTGAAAGTTAGACTTTAATTTAGAAGTCATATTCTCTGTTTCTCTTTGCTTTAGTCTCATTTCATCTCAGCCCTGACTGTGGTTTTCGTAAATTCCAAGTCTCTGTCCTCACTGAAGATCGATGACACACCAGTAGATGACCCGTCACTCAAAGTTCTTGTGGCAAATAACAGCGACACACTCAAGCTGCTGAAGATGAGCAGCTGCCCTCATGTCTCACCTGCAGGTAAGAGGAAGGTGGATACATGGCGTGAGTGGGCACTTGAAATTAATACCTTTCTTTAATATTTGCTTCATGCTTTAAAAGTACACACAGTGTGTTGGGTCAGTTATCTGTATATTAGGACTTAAATATAGATATTAAATATATATATATATATATATAATAAATCTAGATATCGAAATATAGATATATTTATAATAAACTAGACAGTCTTTTTTATATTTTAGTCTGGAATGTTTAATATGGTGGGAAATATTCACTGTGTTACTCAACATTCTTTCTGGATTTGAAAACAGAAAGCATTCATTCATTTTCAATAGCTGCTTTACAGTATGTCAGTCAGAGTCTCTGTAGATCTGGATCCTAGCCCAGGAACTGTGGTAAAAAATATTCAATTAAATGAGCATACAAAATTAAAATAAAGGAGCGGAAAAAGCCATTTTTAAACTGAATGAAAGCAGAGATGAGGTTTATTGTAGTCAGTGCTGAGTAGAAGTTATGAGGTGCTCACAAAGAACATTCCATCAAGCCCTGTCCTCATATTTCTTTTTCAATATCTTACATGATAACTAAATTCCCAGAGTCGAAATACTCCACATGCTGTTTTTTTTTTTTTTTTTTTTTTTTTGTAAGCTTTGGGGTTTAACAGATAAAATTAAATTTTTAAATAAAATTTAAATTTTTTATAAAAAAAATAAAAAGCGCATCTCTAATCCCTATCATAATGTTCTTTTAACAGTTCAACATCATGTGTACGTCAGTATCACAATCCCTTTTCCATGTTAATTATTCTAAATGTATAGCTAATTTATGTATTTTGAATTACATGTTTAGCTTTGACCTGGTGTGAACTTCATGTAGATTCTCTCAGACATGTGTCCCATGCAGTGAAGAACACTTCTGTCCTTGACCCTAACTTTAACTGTCGAAGAGGGACAATGTTCAGACTCCCTCTCTCTGATAAGGCTTGCCAAACTAAGGATGTTCTTGTTAGTTCACAAGCTAATTAAAGCCTATTCTTTTTTTAACAGATGCACCTAAAGAATTGATCCTTCTTGTTAAGTTAAACCTTACTCCATTAAACCAATAACAGAAATAACAGGTGCTCAAAACTACTCATGATGTCGCCTCAACTTTGTTTCAGATTTCACCTAGGCCTTAAAAAAACCCCACAGAACACTGGGTACATGGTGAGAATACTTTATAGGACAGATTATATAGATAGAAGTTATTTCCTAATTCAAGACATTTAACATGACATGACAAGTTATACCCTTCTTCTTTGTTTTATCTTCTGAAACTTTCATTATCTCTTCTTATTATATATACTTATCCCTTTTCTTTCAATTTATCAACTTCCAGTTCTTACTCACTAGCCATAAGCTCCCCTCACATACAACCACTACCATTGGGGAGTCGGGCTAAATACTTGCTTCCGCTGAGACACATGATGCCAACACAGCATTTGAGCAAAGAAATTTGAGCAAATTTTCCCCAAGCTAGTCTTTAGTGTTTGTACAGTTTTCCCTCAGTCTTTCAATAGTCAGGTTTATTAACAAGCGTTTGATTGGTATTAGATGTGTTGATTTTAATGTCCATAAATAAAATTTGTACCAATATTGCACAAAGACAAGTCCTATAGCTGAGCTAACTGCCTTCTTCTGTACCCATGAGCTCACAGCTCAGACACCCATGATTATTTAGTGTTGCATTGGTTGAGGGGTGAGGGCTATACACTTTCTTTTTTTAATTGGTAATATTAGTGGTACTAAGCATGTTTTACTATTCAAATTAAACTGGCTGTACAAAAATATTGCTTAAATATTCATATCTGGGAAATTTAAATGTAATTAAATGAATTAAATGCAAACAAAATTCTAAATTATCTGTGGAAAAAGAGACTACAGAAGTATAGACCTGTACAACCAAAATGATTATGTAAACAAATCTCCTATTCATTAGTTGCAGTGACTCAACAAGCAGCCTAATAATCTGAAAACTCAATCAGAATAATAAAATATAGTTTATGTATCTCAGTTCGTATAATGAAACTGAACTGAGGTTAGTCTAAAAGTCCTGGAAGATTAAGGTGTTTGATTATAAATAGAAGAAATACAGCTTGCTAATTATGACTACATTAGAAAACTACATTAGAAAACGGTTCAGTCTCATTTCTGTGTGTGTCAGAATCAAATGTTAGTTCTGCATGTGTGTTTGAGACACAGTTCATGTTGTGCATTTTGGTCTATTAATTAATTAAATTAATTGGTAGGTGACCAGAGGATTGTGTTCAAATCCACAACTTTTGGAGCTTTTTGTGGTCTTTAACCCCTCAGCTGCTCCAGCAGTACATTATAATGAATGTGTTCAGTTCCTAGTTTATTCCTAGCATTTTTATGACGTGTGAAAAAAAGTTTATGAAGTGTGTTACCTTTTGACTTCATAACATTTGTTTGTGTATCTCTAAATTGCTTTGTCTTTGCTGGATTTCCTTTCCTGGCTTCTTCAGGCATTCTATGTGTGGCTGACCAGTGCCATGGCCTACGTGAGCTAGCACTTAACTACCATCTGCTGAGTGATGAGCTGCTGCTGGCGTTGTCATCTGAGCGTCATGTGCACCTAGAACATCTACGGATTGATGTGGTGAGTGAGAACCCAGGGCAGATGCAGTTCCATACCATCAAGCGCAGCAGCTGGGAGGCGATGGTTCGACATTCACCCAAGTTCAGCCTCGTTATGTACTTCTTTCTGTATGAGGATGAGTTTGGGCCATTCTTCTGTGATGAGGTTCCTGTAACACACCTCTACTTCGGCCGCTCAGTAAGCAAGGAGGTGCTGGGCCGTGTGGGGATGACATGCCCTCGCTTGATTGAACTAGTAGTGTGTGCCAACGGCCTGCGACCTCTCGATGAGGAGCTTATTCGTATTGCTGAGCGATGTCAGCATCTGTCAGCCATTGGCCTAGGGGAGTGTGAAGTCTCCTGCAGCGCATTTGTGGAGTTTGTGAAGATGTGCGGCCGCCGTCTCTCTCAGCTCTCCATTATGGAAGAGGTGCTAGTCCCTGACCACAAATATGGCCTGGACGACATCCACTGGGAGGTGTCAAAGCATTTGGGCCGTGTTTGGTTCCCTGATATGATGCCCACCTGGTAGGGTACAGCCACACCACTGTGCATGGGTTTTACCCTCTTCTGCAAACTCTACCCACAACTTATTCATTTCATAAAGGAGTCAATATTCCTGGAGATATGACACACATTTCACATAATTTACAGTATTACTTGGAGGTTTTTTAGATACACTGCAGCTTTAACCAACTGTCACTACAAATAACACCCTCCTGACTCATCTAGTGAGAACTGAAATACACTTTAGTCAAGTGTTAAATATTTTTATCTAAGTCTAAAAGCTGGTTTATTTGTAATTGACTACCCCTTTGTCATTCTGAATATCACAGTAATATTACTGACTACATACTTTTTTCAATCATAGACACTTTGCCAGTAGGGATAAACAATCTGTTCCATGTCCAGAATGTGTAAATCATCCTCAGAAGGGTGTCCCTTATCCTTCAGGTTCAGGTAGCTTTGTCATCACTTGGAAAATACCCCAACCCCACCCATCCCCAGCTCCAAGGTCCTGGTTATGACCCTGAGCTGGAGTTGTGTCTGGCTTGAGTTTTGCCCAAAGTAAGAATGAATGTGTGTGTCAGTGTGTCCAAGAACAGTTTCTTGTATGGACATCCCGTACAGTAATACATTCCAGCTATCTTGTTGGCTATCCAGTTTGACAATTTAAATTACCATGCTTTCTGAAGATTTACGATATTAAAAAAATTGTATTTATAGTATAGTAATAGTATTTATTTTAATCTGTTTTATAGTCCTACCTTAATAGCCTGTTGTCTGATTTTGGGGCAGAGCAACAAAAAACCTGTTTCTCTGAAGCATCTTACCTTCCCTTGATCATTCTCTCTGCAGATAGAGCCGTCAATGTCTTCACTTAACATTAACAGATTTACATTAAGAAATTTAAATGTGGTTTATCATGACAGTGTAGCTTTATTTCAATTTTAGTTTCAGCTTATAACTTAATTACTGTTCTGACTGCAGTTTTATGAGCTTGTTAATAATTAAAACATTAAAAAAAAAAAATTGACAAAAACACTAATGTTAGTGATTGCAGCTACATGAGTATTAAAAGTTTCTCGTAATTTTTTATTTTTTTTTAAATACTGCTGTAATTATATAACATGACACTTTATGTATGTCCGATCTTGCTCTCTTCTTTTCCCCTCTTGGCAATACCCTGCTCACACATGGCAGCCTACATGCCTGCAATGTCATAGGAAATAGATAGCAGGCATGATAGGACAGTGGCATATTGCACACAATCTCACAAGCCTACCTTGCAACCAGTGTTCCCGGGATAGTCTCAGGCTCCATTGTGACCCTGGTCAGCATAATGAGTTTACTGAAAGTGAGTGCACTGTACATGTGCTTATGAAATTTGAAATACATGTATTATATTAACTATTTTAATTAAAAATTCATTTTGCATATGCTTTTAAAGTTTTTTCTCAGATGTTTGCACTATTTATAACTATTCAACATTTACCTTGAGCCAGTAAATTTTAATAAATACTCATTTATTGGCATTTTTATCACTACTTGTTTTCTAATTGGTCCCAGAAGTCAAATAGTTGGTTTTCTGTGCTATTCTCCTTTCCACATTGAAAATAGCCCAGTGTCTTGTGCATCTTCGTCTGTGATCTCTGTGAAATGAGTTGGCATGTCAATATTTTTGTCAGAGGCATAAATCACAGTGATGAAATAGTGATTAAATCACAGTGAGTCAATAGATTTGTCCAGTAAAAAATACTTACTATTATGACACATTTAACATCACTTGTATGACTGATAACCTTCATAGTCCTTCTGAATAATACCATGTACACATGGAAACTTTGCTTTGCTCACTTTGTATGTTGATTTTATTTATTATTTTGTATTTTTTTTTATGTTTTAGCTGGAAGTGATGTGAATATACAGGGTGGGCCAAAAGTAGGGTTACAGTTAACACTTAAACATTTTCCCTTTATTGGAAATTTAGACTTTTAT
>JAOTRN010000012.1:89874-101279 GCA_028566695.1 Bagroides melapterus
TCTTATTATATATTTTTTAAAGATTAAATACTGGGTTTTTAGACAAATATTCTTAACAAAATAAAAATTTTTGTGTATATATATATATATATATATATATATATATATATATATATATATCCAACCCAAGTCCTTCTCCCCACATTCCCCACACAACCGTTGTATTTATTCAAATTTTTTTGCATCCACCTCGAAGTTATGTCATCTGAAGGGAGTTTCTCCAGTATTTAAACTGTGAAATCCTGCTGCAGAACCACAGCGTCGTTGCTCTAAGTTACAGAACGTAAAACAGTCACAGTAGTCCACTTATGCCTTTTGCCAACAACCAGGTTAGTCCAAAAGGAAATAAAAGCACTAATTATCACCCATCTTTCCATATTCTTTTCAAATGTAAAATCTTTGCTAGATTTTATGAATGAAGGCTCAGGTTTGATATATGTAACTGAAAAACAAGTTATTTTTAGGAATAGATTGCCTAATCCCAAATGATGTATACCTAAAGATCCTTTACAGTTTAATAAACATTAACAGAGCCATACCAAATATCGTTTTATTATACTTATTTCCTTTAATATTTAGGAAAGGGCCTTTGTATTTTCTTACTTAATATTATAGAAACTTGGTTATGTGTTTTACTTTGTGTAAAAACCTGTGTAAAAAAGGAAACACTTATTTTTATACCATGCAGAACTGTTTATATGACAGTTATTCCTTGCTGACATTTTGATATACAAAGTTACCAGATTTTTCTTTCTTGTTCAACGTACAGATAAACTTACCAATTGATAACTGTATAAAAGTTGCAGGATGTGACATCAGTAGACAGAACTGTAATGCAGGTAGCTAATATTCATTTGGTGTTCTTTGTAGATATTTGATGCTTTTATATGGATCATCTTTGCCATTGCTTCTCTTCTGTCTTATTCCTGTTTTTTTTTGTCTCCTACTAAACACTGAATTAAAGCACACTTACAGGCACCATGAGCAGTTCTTTAAATTACTTACTGTACCTACATGTATGCCTTATGGCTTTCTTTAACTGTTTCTGACATCAGAATTTTCATTGGTCTGTAACACAAAAGTATGATTTAGCCAAGCAACATATATCTATCTAGATAGATATGTATCTGTCTTTCAATTTACCCTGATTTCTAGCCCCTATTTAAATGTCCCTCATTTTATTTAGTTTGATTATGAGTGTAATTAGAGATTTGTGTTTACTTTTCAAGTCATTCTGCCATGCACTTTATTTGGAGTTGTAATGCTTACATGTACAAGTAAGTAATATATTTATGCTTGTTCCAAAGGATAATTGTGTACTCATGAGTCCTTTAATGTCTTTTGACAAAATACTTTTGTGAACATTTCCTTAAAGATTTTTTTATAGCAGAAAAGGGCACTTAATGTCATGAAAATGTTTTTTGTTGTATTGGAGTACATTTTGTGAATGTAATTGCTGGTCATTTTATTTGTATTAAAAATATAACTTACAAATCTACTACTGAGGAAACTGTGTTCATAATGTTGCTGCTCAGAGAACATCAACTACACCAGCAAGCCCCTTGATAAAGTTGCCAGCCTAGAATCTAAAACTTGGGAGTTAAATATCCAACAAAAATAATAAAAGAAATAATTCAACTGGAATAAATAGTTAAGGCAAAGGCTCACTGTTTACATCCAGGTCTTCCAGGATACATATATCTTTGCGCTGGGTGGGTCAGATTTTGTGGCACCACAATTTACAATGAACTTATTTCTTTGGTAATATCAGTGTCATCCTTTGTGGGTCAGAATCAATGTCAGTGTTTTATATCATCGTATTTAAAAAGCAGATTAACACAAAGCAAGTGTCTAAACTTAGGTGTAAGAGATATTCCTTAGTTTCGAGATCAAACTAAGGAACAGATCCCAGTTTCTCTACTACTTTGCACAGAAGCAAAACTTAAACTGCTCACCTGTAAGGATGTTTTTTTTTAATAAATACATCACTTAGAAATAAAGAGTGAAAGATGAGGTTTATGACTGTAATATACTAATTACTAATTTAACTGTTTAATTAAAATCAAGTAAAATCATTACAACAAAATTTATAATTAATTTGTTAGCATTTCTATTATGCCTTACAAAGGAAAAATGTTTTTAAATCTAACTTTATTACATTTCCTCTAACTATTACATCATTAAAACAACATTGTTGCTTTAGTATTTATACTCCTGGTTGTAAATGATGTTACCTAGCCATTTGGGGCATAGAAATAAGGTGTCATTGGATGTATCTCCTTATAAGCACAAATTTGCCTTCAGGAGGCACTGAGCATGTTAGAATTCATTTAAGACTATGTTTCTCTCTACTTGTGAAATTTTATTCAAAATAAAACATTGATAATGTTGAAAACCCTTCATTAAGTGGACTCTTTTACGTTATACAAACTCCTGTTTCTCCTGCTTCTTGTGGAAGTTACGCTCAGTTATGCAAATCAAATGAAAAAAAAAAACGGTAAAGGAACAAAATTCAGACTTGTACTCTGCTTTTAAAGGATGCTCACTAGATGTACAAGTATCACTAACAATACTTTTCTGTTGTGAAATGAAGCTGAAACTGTTTATTCAAAATTAATATACGTATAATTTAAGACAGTTTTCTTTATTCTCATTTTGACAGGCTACTTAAAATAAGTTATCAACTTACTAATACATGTATGTGCAACAAACATTTTTTATGCTGAGCCTATGAATCAGTTCTTAGAGAGTAGGAGAAGGACTGAAAAGAAATTAAACACATTTTGACAAAATTCTAGATGGTGACTTCACAAATTTGTTAGATATAACACTGACATCTTTAACTGAATAATCTAGGTGAATAAAAGTAACAAGAAATTTTTACAATATTACAAGTTTGAATAGTACAAGGAGGACCAACCAATATTTGGCATGTGGTTTTAATTTTATGGCTGTTCTGTTTAGATTAGTTGACTAGACATGCAGTTCCTGAGTTCCTGTGAAAGTTATTTGCATAAGACCTCAGAATGTCTACCTGTATATGCACTACAATTTTCTAGTGAATATGTGCTTATATGCACAAGCACTTATGACGTGCAGCTGTTTGAGAAAATTAATATTGAATCTCACATTCTGCTGCATATTTTGTCACCAAATTTATGAGGGTAGGCTAAAAATCCTAGAACTAGTTTGCAAAAATAGGTTTTGCAGTGCATGCAAATAAGCAAAAAAAATAAATATAGCTCTTTCCAAATTGTCCAAGGTATAACTGGCAAAAACAGTTTTGATTTTTCTGTGTTGGACTCTCAATTCATATGGACCAAAAATGATAAACCTTACTCTAGTGCCACCTTTGGGTCAATTAGGTCTATCTCACTGTATGAGTAGTGGGAGGGACAATCTTTTGACAAAGTTTCATGTCTCTAAGACTTACAGTTTAATCTGATTGATTTTTTTCATGCAGAAAAGAAGAAGAAAAAGACAACCCTATTACAGCGCAATTAAAATAGAATTCCAGCACAGTTGGTGCTTCGATCCCTAATAATATCTTACAGGTGTGGCCAGATGACCACTGCAGGTGCTAATAACATGGGAATTAATATTTATGCTCTTGACTTTATGGATTGTCTTGTCTGATCTGCACTCTTTAAAAAGGTGACCAAAGCTTAAACAGACTTAATCAGTGTATAGTTGGTTAAGACATTTTATTTCATTAATTTTACTCTGTTCCCAACTTTAACTGAGATTTCCATAAAGTTTGGTTTCTCTCAAACCTTCCAACATCATGCACTTCATTTCTATCCTCACATGAAGTAGAAAAAGTTGTTCAAGCTTCTATTATAGCTACTACTAATTAATTAATTATCTTGAATGAGATAGACAGGAAATCATACATTTGTTGGGTCTTCTGTGAACACTTTTAAATCAAAGCTCAAAACATATTTTTATTCCACATCAAGCCAGTGACAACACATACTATTACATTCTTCTTTTTTTGTTCCTTTGTCTAGCTTGAACTGCAGTTCTTTGAGTTGTTGTTTGTTTTGGGGCTTTCACCATTCAGTCTATCCATGTCTAAAATACATGCTCAGTTGAGTTAAATACTGGTGGTTGACGGGGCCATGTCCACTTTTCCCCAGTGAAGTTCTGTTGGGAGTGTGATGAATTTTCTCCTGATTAAATTGGATGCATTTCTCTGTACTGTAAATTGTCATACAGGCTGTTTTGGACAATGAGCAAATCATTTCTCTCTTTCCTCTTTTGCCTTTCCATCAATTTTGTAGTGGGTAATCTTGGATCCAAAACTTTTGTTGATCATCTCTTTCATTTTGTGAATTACAATCTATCCTCCTGATTCTTACTGCAGATGAGTGGATTGCATCTTGTGGTATGGCCTCTATATTTTAGTTCTGGAAGTCTTCTTTGAAAGGTAGATTGTAATACCTTCGATCCTGATATATAATGTAGAATGTATGTAAGAAGATAGATAGATAAATAGATAAGCGTTACACGTTCTCATGCAATGTCCCTTTTGTAATTCACTGAGCTAGGCATCTCTGAACATTATTGCATATGACCTAAAAAACTTGTTATATATTGTGTAAGCATTCATGCATTTAGTTAGGCAGAATGAATAAAAGGCCAAAAAAGAAAAATAAGTTTTTCTTCACTCCTGTATTTCACTATCTGCAGAAGTTCAAATATTTATCCTTCCACCCTTTTGCATTTGCCTGAAGCATTATTCTGATGTCAAAGAATACATTTATGGTGACTGTGTCCTCAGATGGATGCTGATGACGACCATCTGTTCTTCTAGATGGAATGAACCACAACCATACTTGTACTAGAAGAACAACTGCCTGAGAAACGTATGCATATACTGTACACACTCATCCTCTATTGAGTATTTTAGATACTGCTGAAAAACCTCCTTTGAGTACAGGTGAAAGGCCTTATTTATAAGAGAGATCAGTAGAATGTCCAGACTGTTCTAAGTTGACAAGAAGTCTATAGAAACTCAAATAAGCACTCTTTTCCACCTTGGTGTATAGAAAAGCTTCAGGCACAAACACACTGAGACTGAAATGGTAGAGGAGAGAAAAAAGTGGAAAAAACAAGATAAGCTGTACTGGAAGAATAACCAAACAACAAAAGCAAAAAACAACAGGGAATCAAAGGTACAGTTCATGCTGAGAACAGAACATACCCATTGAGGACAGATAGATCACTTCAGGTAAGCCAGGTTTTTCTGACTGTTCGGAAACACTGTGCAAATAGGCTTGATGACCTGTACACCACAGCACAGAACAACTACTTCCTAAAACTTAATAAAGATAAAAGAAATGTATTCAGGTAATCATAAAATGTTGAAATCTGAAAATTCTTTTACCAAGGAGAATGCTCAGAATCAGAAAATGGACAGAAGGTGAATTAATGATTCTTCTTGAAATCTGTTAGACATACTCTACATATGGACATTCTTGCAGCTTTTCTTATGAACTGTTCTGGGAATTGGATTATTAATTAAGGGTGTTTTAAGTGTGGCGGCGTTATTGGGGATTCAAATGGTTTTGTTTTTCCAACACCCAGGGGCGCCGCTACGTGGGGGAAAGTTAGGACGATTCTAAGGGCCCATGCACTTTGGGGGCCCTCAGAAATCTGATTTATTGATGTAGATTGGGTGTGGTAGGGGTTCTTTCATAGGGCCCAAAATTGCTAGCGGCACCCCTGCCAACACCCTTCATCAACCCTGTTAATTTTTGACAGATCAGCTTCTGTCAGCGCGTTGAATCCTCATAATGGATATGTATTAGAGGAAAAAACCTTTTAGACTGTATGAACTATATGTATGGTATAATTCTTTTGACAACAGTTTTTGTTTTATATATATAAAACAGGTTTTTGATAAAAGATTGCTAATTGCTCATTTAAATAAATACGTTTTATGAAGAATACATGAAAAGAGGAATGTGATTCTGTTTTTTTGTCATTTATGCCCTGTTAAGCTTTTTAATACTTTATCAAGAATTTTAGTACATTTGACCACATTTCTAATGCTAGAACAAAACCTTCCAGACACTGACGTAAAGTGATCTAAACTACGGAGAGCTTGGGATAACGTTTCTAAGGATTGGCTGTTTTGTGGTGATGGATTTTCATTGGGGGGAGCAGGGGTGGTTAGGAAACTGCCGGGCGTTAAGCGATGAGGCGCGCCCTTATCTAGACATATTGGCTCAAGTGTTGTACTTTACGTATAGGTCTCATCCGGGAATTCGAATGCGTAAACGCAGCCATATTGGCTCTTTATTTTCTAGTTTCATACATTTCAGAAGGAGGAGCCATTGGATTTTCGACAGGAGTAACAGCTTCGGAGCATCAGAGTGGCACTCAGGGAACGAAGGCAAGAAGAAAACCGATAGCCGTACATTTCGGATTTTTTTTTATTGGAATATGCTGCATCCATTGGAACCAGGGCGTGTTCTGCAATTTCAGAGGGCAACCATGCATATCTGGGAAGAGTAATGTAAGCTACAGTGATTCGTGCAGCTAACGGTATAAACCAAGGAACATTATACATAAGGCTCCGTACCCTATATAGTCTAATTAATCCTGCTAGCTAGTTTTAGATTGTCAACCATTTTCAGTAAGCTAGGATCTTAGCTAGCTGCTTGTGCAGCCGCGCTACGGATGTTGCTGCCAAATCGTCGGAAAACTGGTTTCTTTCTCACCGACGACATCATCTTTGGATCAGCGTTTTAATCGACGTTGCCGATATTGTGGTCAGCGCGGATCAGCGGATTAGAGAGCCGGGCTGCTAGACGAGGAAGCAGAAGGTGGGGCGGAGGAGTGTCAACCCCATAACCCCATCGCAAAGCAAGTGAGCTGGCTAGCTAGTTAGCCGGTTTCTGTCATTGCAATTCCTGGGAATAATCATTTGAACGGGAAATATCTGCGTTAAACGGTGAATAGCAACCTCGTGATTTTCAGCGCATATTGTGTTTGCACCTACACGCAGAACGAAACAAAGCTGCAGTCGTCGATTTCTTTTCATAAATACATCCCAGGTTTTGACGGATTTCCTCGGAGATAACGCTAGCAAGCTAGACTCCCCGATTCCCGTTGGACCATGGCTGACGACGACGTGCTGTTTGAAGATGTATATGAGCTGTGTGAGGTGATCGGGAAGTGAGTATCCCAATACACTGATGTACTGTTTAATGTGCACATCGTGTTTTATTGTGTCAGTGTACAGTAACTTGCCCATGTATGGTGGATGAGATACCGGTATACACCGCCTTATCTTAAAATGAAAGGTAGGTTCATTGATTAGCCTGCGATATACACGATTCACTTAGATAACTATTTGTCATTGTTTCCCAAGCGACGTTTTTATTAGTGACTTATTATTATGTTAAATATTTTGGTCGTGAAGGATATGAATAAATGAATTGTACAGATGGATGGTTATAGACAAGAATCGCCCCCTTTCGAGCAGTAATAATTTAATCAATGATTTTATATTGTCTTATAATTAAAATACGTAGGTTACTGAACTGTTGTTTTGGCAAATTAATTATCATTAGAGAAAGGAATTGTCATTGTGGGCAATATTTCAGCTTAGAGTTGTGATGATGAAAAAGCCCTTGAGATCACCCTCAGTGTTACTGAGGTACCTTCAGGCCAATTCTCAAAGACTAGTGTTACAACCCAACCCAACCCAATAACTCAACCGAAAATTAATTCATAACAGTTATAATCTGCATGCAGAAATTGTTATTTATGCCATTACATTGCATTAAATTCTCCTGCAAGCAAACCATTAGTGCTATTAAAAATACCATGACGCTGTCAAATAATTAACTTTAATCCATCAAGCAAACACTTGGCTTAATGGGAGACATGACAAAATAATATCAATATTGTCAGTGTCACTGTCTTCTTTAAATATCTTTATTTACTTATTTTTTCAGCACATTTCTGAGTGCAACTGGTTGAGCTGTACAGTGTTTGCACATTTTAAAGAGCATAAAACTATGTATGTGTGTATTATTCTGTCACATGGTGTTATATTGTTTAGTGCATGCTTTAACAGAATTCAAGATTTTCTATCAGTTTAATGGTTTCACACATAAATGTTGTGAAACGAGGATACAAATCTCCAACATGTATTGTTCAAGTATGTAATTCATACATTGATAATTCCTACTGTGATCAATCTGGCCCTGTGGTGGATGACAGCCAACACACTGCGAATACAGGAAATGCAGAAAATATAGAACATGGATTCAACAGTCAGTGCATTCATATGGTTGGATGTCCCTCAGTTACTGAGTGCTCTTTTGTAAAAGTGATTGTTATTAGCGGTAAGTAGCCACTCTCTATCCAGGCTCATTAAATATACCATTAGCAATTGAGCTTCACGCATGTTTCCCCTTTCTACCCAAAGATCTACCCATAACTGTTGATGTCATTCAAATTTTGCATTGACTGAATTAACACTGTAAGCATTAAGATGGCAGCTGTATGAATGGTTGCATTTTATATTGTGACCTGAATGTCCCTTTTTACATAATGTAAATATATTGTATTTTTTGAGAACTTTTCATTTTAATCAGAAGTACTGTAGGTTTAAAAAGGATTCTGAGCCTTTTTGTAGTTTTTGCTGGCAATTACTTCAAATATATTCTTGGCTATTTGCTGAACAGACGTAGATATATTACAGTGTATATAAGGTAATATGTCTAAAGGTACTATATGCAAAGCTATGTTGTTTTAAAGGTTTCTGATGAGAGCTAAGCTACGTCTCAGAGATACAAAATAATGTCAAAGCTGTGTCTGTCTTATTCTCTTAAATGTTGGCTCATCAATTGGATGAAAATTCAGTATTTGCATTGAGGAGTCATTATGAAGCACTTTTCAGATGCTCATAGTAAGAGTAGTTTTGTAGATATAGTTGAGGTCAGAAGTTTACACACACTTAGGTTGTCATTAAGGATCATTTTCTAAACCTCTCCACAGATTTCAGCAGCAAATTATAGTTTTGGCAAGTCATTTAGTACATCTGTACTTTGTGAAAGACACATTTTTTTAAACAATTGTTTACAAATAGATTGTTTCACTTTTATTTGACAGTGGGTTAGAAATTTGCATACACCAAGTTAACTGTGCCTTAGGCCGTTTGGAAGATTCCTGAAAATGATGTCAAGCTATTAGGCATTTAGCTTCTGATTAGCTAATTAGATTCAAATGAAGTGGATGTATTTTAAGGGCTACCTTCTATCTCAGTTCCTCTTTGCTTGGCATCATGGGGAAAATCAAAAGAAATCAGAAAATAATAATTAGTATTATATTTATAATAAACCACAAGGTTGGTTTATCCTTGAGAGCAATTTCTGAAGATTTATCTGTAAAAAAAATATTACACAATTATAAAAACAATAGGACCTCACAGCCATCACACCACTCAGGAAGGAGATGAACGTAGTTTGGTCTTGCAAAACTGTTGCTTTCTCAGAGTTTATTTGAGCTATTGTCCTGTATTTGCATATCTATTTGTGTTGTGCTACTAACCACATGATTGTGTGATTAGATAATTGCATGAATGGACAGGTGTGGATGGTAAACGTACTGTAATCCTGTCTGTGGTTCTGCAGAGACAGTAATATCATCCTCAGTTGTGTGTGATGTTCCTCCTCTTTTTCTCAGTCATAATACATAATCCCATAATTAAACCAAAAGTTATCTTATACTTGACTTGTGACACTTGCAAAAAGGCTTGCATGATTTGGGCTTTCACAGTCTGAGCTCCGTGTACCACGTGTTCTACAACCTTCACTGCAACTGCACTTCCACCTCTTAGACATTAAGACACAAAAGGGGTCTTTTAACCTCAGATCCACAAATGTAGCACAATTCGAAGTTGTCTGTAACTCTTTCTGCTTGTATTGGCTTACCAAATCACATCTTATGCAATCGTTGAGGTGTGAACTTGGTTTGCTGTCAGAGATAGACACTGTTAAAATCGTTTCAGTTTTCCAGCATTGGGAGGACTGATGATCTTGTGGGATGCTGCTCTCTACTTAATGCATCAGTGAAATCCTTTTGATGACCAAGAACCTTTTTTAGTTAACCAATGTAGTAATGTCCAATTCTTTAGGCTCAAGGTGGCACTTATTCCTCTTATCACTTAACACCACACTAACAGATTGCTGTTGTTCAATCATGTCATATACTGATCCCTAATGTTCATCATGTATCAGTTTGTGTAGTGGTAGACCAAGGTCAATCTGCTTTGACTTCAGCTATCAGGCTGTTGGATCTTGATAAAGCTGGGACAAGGTATTGAAGATTATGCGCACTGACAAGTATTGACTCCAGTTATAATCAGAGAAGCCTTTGTTATTTGAAGCATTATTATTTGTAGTTTCTTCTATGTGATGTATACCAAGACACCACTGCTCTCCCAACATCTCAGTAAAGGTCTCCCTCTGTGCTGCACAGTCTAGGCACTGTGACTACATCTGCCAAACCTTTCTTATGAGCTGAGCAGTTACAGCCATTTTTCTGCTGGCCCAGAGGTCTGTTGTACAGGTGTAAAATCCAGATCCTTTGACTTTTTGATTTCTACTTTTATTGCCTCTCTAGTTTCTGTGTACAGTTTTGGTGTTTCAGTGTTCAAACTGTTTCTAGCCGATATTCGTTATCGTGTTTTAGTTGTTGTTGAACCCAGTTGTTTAAATCCAAATCTTTCTACTGCCATTTTCCCGTGGTCATGGACAGTGTATTGTTTGCTTCATTTCAGTTTTATTTGTCCAGTCCCTTTTGACAGCGGACATTGGCTCAAAGAAATATAAAAATCCAGAATAAAAACAATCATGGGATTCTCATAAAGGCTTTCAATGGTGGGTTGCATCTTTGTGGATTCTTTACTTTTGTTAATTGCATAGAAAATGTTTAATTTTTAGTATGAATGATATGGTATAATTCAATAGTATATTTCATACTTAATTTCTTAAGTATTTTAACAGTATCCCATTGCTATTGCAAATGCTGCCATGTTGAAGCATGGGATAGCTGTCGTCATAGCAATTAGCAAAGAAAATATACTAAGAAAAATGAAAGTGTTTCAGAAGTGGTAAAATGATCAATGGGTATAGTGGGAGAATACTACAGTCTTCTATAAAGTTGAAGAGTGAGGTTTCAGCTGCAGTTTCAGTTTCAGTTTCATTCAGATATTTTCAGTGACTGTGAAATGTCTCATTTTTAGGGGTAAAAAGCTACTATAATGTTCAACTGGTAGTCTTTAATGATTAAGGTTAATGAAATAAGTAAGGTAATGAGCATGATTGGTCAAGGGAGGCATTAATGATATTTCTTTACAAGTACATTTATAGCAGAATCAAGAG
>JAOTRN010000012.1:125002-138198 GCA_028566695.1 Bagroides melapterus
TAAAATTTTATGACAAATTTATTCAGAAAACCATGAAATTCCAAAAGGTTCACATACTTTTTCTTGCCACTGTATATATTTATGGTAGGGGTAAATATTGTCTATACCAACTACTGGTCAATTGCTTCAGATGCCTTTATCTTTTTTCTATATATATTGTGGCTCTGACTTCACGTCATGAAGTCTCTGGAAAGATTGGTACTACAATATTTACGGACAAGTGTGAAACCATTCCTTGACCCTCTGCAGTTTGCATATCAGCCCCGTATTGGAGTGGAATATGCCATCATTTCTCCAGTGCTTTCAACACCATTCGACCTGATCTACTCAGCTGTAAGCTACTGAACATGAATGTGCATGTTCCTCTAGTGACCTGGATTACTAACTATCTCACAGGTCTACCACAATATGTGAAACTGCAGGAAATCAAATCAGACACCATCATGAGCAGCACAGGGGCTCCCCGTATATTTATATTTATTAACATATTATATATTGTTATATTTGTTAACAAGCAATCTCTGGAGTAGCAATTTCCTTCTGGATTAATAAAGTTTTATCTTATCTTATCGTATCTTATCTTATCTTATCTTATCTTATATATTAAAAAAGAAAAAAGATAAAGGCATCTGAAGCAAATGACCAGTAGTTGGTATAGACAATATTTACCCCCTTCCGTAAATTGTTTAAGCTGTTTGAAACAGGTGGGAATCTGTTTATACTGTGTACTTGCACTTTGCAGTTTCAACAGTTTATTTAAAATTAATTATATGTTTACAAGAAATTTATGGAGCAGTCAAAAAACTTGTTTGAATCCCTTAATCTTATATGTAAATTTTTGATTTTGAGGTTTTAACCATAGTTTAACAGTTATATGCTTTGACCATCTCATTGGCCTAATATCTAAAAGAAATCGATTTAGCAGAAAAAGACTTGCAATTTTGTGGTGTGAAAATTTCATAGTAAATAGCTCTGAGAAGTGAAGTCTGTGAAGGCTTCACTCTAAATATTAAATGAATTATTAGGGAACATGAGTAAACAAATAACACATTTTTATCCATTCCAACTGTTATAATAAGCAGTCCTACATCAGTTAGTCATGAATGAAACCTTAAGTGCCCCTAATTAAACTGGCCATGTCAACTGAGAGAAAAGACATGCTCCCTTTGATCTTTACCTTCAGAGTGAGCACAAAGCGTTCATGTCAGTGACAAATAAAATAACTAAATAAATTAAATCAACAATAGTCACTTCTTGTAACCCTTACAGCATTTTACCGGCTCTGACATGCAATCCCAATCTTCAAATGTCCGTCTAATACTATGGACCGGTCATACACTCTTTCACATGGTTGTTTCCAAAGAAAAAACATAATGCATGAAAATAGTTGAAAACCCACCACCATTTACAGTGCATATCACGTTCTCTCCCTGATCTCTTGTACACTTCTTGTCTTCTTTAGTCGATTCCCAACCACCGTTTTACCTCGTGATTACTCATTTCTTTCACTCTCTTCTTGCTGCTGTGATCAGTGCTGTAATGTAACATCTAGTGGTTATTCTTGTCTTTTTGTTGACTTCTCTTCCTCTTCTTTGATTGTAAACGCCTTCAAACTCTTTGTGTGGTTGCAGAACAAGCACAAAACAAAATGAGCTCATTTGTGAATAGGTTTATTTTGTTTAATAAAGGTAACATGAAAAAAAAATATTGTAAATAAATACAACAAAATATTCTTTTATTTGCAGAGTGAATTTTAAGAGAGTTTGTACTTTTTTAGTACACTGTAAAATTCAGAGACATTGGTATACTTGAAAGCTGGTCCCTGAGCTGCTTAGCTTTTCAATGGACAGTTATGTGTTGTTCGTTTATTACTAAAGGCATTATTTCTGATATAGTTACTTATAAATATGAAGTTTAAAGGCAAGCCATTTTTAGCCTGAAAAACAAACCCACCACATATGAAGTAAAAAAAATTAGGTGTGAAAAAATCAACTATTTTTAAGAAAGAATACACTGGTTAGCAGAGGAACGTGTTGGCTAATAATTTCTTACCGTTTGAGATTTCTCTCATATGAGATTTCTTACCTTTCATTTTTCAGTTCAAACAGTTAGACCAGGTTATAGTTTGTTAAAAACATATATAAAATCCAGTGTATTTCTAGAACAGCATTCTGTGGTCACAAATATATAGAAACAAATTAACTGCTATCATAATTGTGGGAATAGAAGAGTATGGAAAAGATTAGGAACTGCTCCTGATCCTCATCCTTATGGTGTGTGTATATGGCTACCAGTGGAAATTGTTTGCTTGTATTTATTGATGAAATATAGTTCTGGTCACTGGAACATGCCTTTTTTTTCTTCCCTTGGTTTGTTTGGACATTTTTTTTTTTTTTGCAAAGTGAACTGTCGTGTTCATACTGTTGGACATAAGCCTCTTATTGAATTTGGCTTCAATTTATTTGTACAGTACGTTTAACAATGGACATTGTCAGAGCAACTTTATAGAATTTAGAAACAGAGAATAAAAATTATAAAGAAAAAAAATTTAAATTGAGTTGATATTTAACCTAACATTTATCCCTAATGAGCAAGTCTGAGGTGATGATGGCAAGGAAAAACTCCCTGAGATGATATGAGGAAGAGGAATAAGAGGAACCAGACTAGGAAGGGAACTTCATCCTCATTTGGGTGACACTGGGCAGTAAATAATGTAAATTTAATAATGTCATTTCTACAACTGTTGATTGTCTTGTCTAGTGGAATTGTGCAACCAAGAGCTCCTGAGGAAATAACAGGTCAGCGTAAATTCTGAGTTCATTAACATTAAGTCTTTCCTGCTGAATGCTTCAAATGATCATTAATGAACATGACAAGTGTTTCAAGGATGAAACGGATGAGAATGGCACAGGAAAATGCAACTTAATTACACTTGCTTCTATATTCCTATGTCATATTATTTAGTTGGTGATGCGTTTATGGGCAACTGCTTTAGCGGGCATTTATTGTGCATTTTTTGCTCCTTCTTAACAATTTTATGTAACTGCTCACTCATCCTAATTGATGCCATTCTAAACTGCTGCTTTATTCTTAAAGCCTCACTGTGTGCTCCTGGCATCTAAAGAGAACTCTGCTCCTGTCAAACTGGGTGGTTTTGGGGTAGCCATTCAGCTGGGCGAGTCTGGCTTGGTGGCTGGAGGTATGTATGTGTATGGGTGCATATCTGTGGTAACCTAATCATTATTTAGGAATGACCTCCCAGTTATTTTCCCAGTTATTCTTATTATTAGATATAACTCGTTTTTTTCTGTTTCTGTCTTTTTCTCTGTGGGTAGGACGGGTAGGGACACCTCACTTCATGGCCCCTGAAGTGGTTAAGAGGGAGCCATATGGGAAGCCTGTGGATGTGTGGGGCTGCGGTGTCATCCTGTTCATTCTGCTCAGTGGCTGCCTTCCATTCTATGGCACTAAGGAGCGCCTGTTTGAGGGCATTATTAAAGGCAAATACAAGGTAGTGGTTTATTTGCAGAATTCAACAAGCATAATGTCCTAACTAGAGCGGGTTAGACGTAAAACCTGCTGAACATGGTGTAAAACTTTTAACTCTTAATTTAATGAAACATAAAAGAAAAGCCTTATTGTAATTCTATTCTATTTGTAAGATTAGGCCTTAGATGGCAGTGCTTTGATGGCTATGACGTTAAGAAAAGATGTGCTTTAAAGGCACCATACATTCCAGCATTGCCACGTTGATTGACAAGATGCTGAGGTTAACTAATGGTCACTAAACTAAACTAAATGCCTGTTAGATTCTCTGTCAGTGCCAGTTATTTGTTGTTCATAAGTCAATAACAATCGCAAAATATCCAGCTCCTACCCTTGTGTTTTTCCTTCACTATTTCTGTTCATACATGCCAATTCAGACATGACTTGACATGTCCTCCTTTTTCTGAAAGCAGCTTTTATCAAAGACCATATCTAACTGGTTTGTTGTGGATTTTAGGGCTCTATAGCATTTATAGAAGCTGAATATGTTATAATAAGCTGAACAAATAGGAATAATAAACACTTGTCTAACTGGAGTGTGTCTGCTTGTTTACATCAGATGAACCCTCGGCAGTGGAGCCATATCTCAGAGAGTGCAAAAGACTTGGTGCGGCGCATGCTGATGCTGGATCCTGCTGAGAGGATTACCGTCTATGAAGCTCTCAATCACCCCTGGCTAAAAGTAAAGTATACCTATATACTGTATGTATACAGTGAGACAGTATATAGCGAACCTTGAATGTAAAGAAAAAGTAGCGTCATTCGCAAACCCAGAAAGGTGGTTGCAGGCGCAGAGTTTTGTTTTTTTTTGCTTTTTCAACAAAGTGTAAGCAAAAATAAATATTAAGTTTCAAAAGACTAGAAAAACAAAGAAAGGACAAAAGCAAAGAATCTAGCCGGAAGAACACTGTCCACTAGTCTACTTTCTTGTTCGATTGAAATTTTTCGATCTACCATGAATATAGCTCATTTGACGTGACTCAGCTTCCAGATAACCACACCTGGACGATTGAGAATCTTCACAGACACATTACTCACACAATCACAACAGAAAAAAAAACATTTATAAATTCATAAAGGGGAACTTATCATGGAAAACCCAAGACAAATTTGCATAGGAAATCAGAGTAATAACTGAGGAGGGCAGTCAAACTGAGTGAGGTTGGCGTAGGACAGTCTAGAAGGGAATTGTCTATTTACACATGAATGCACATTAAGCATTAATAAAATATATATTATATCTTAGTAATAGAGGCATATATTGAGTTTGTTTGGTAGGATTTGAACACGTTTTTGTATTTCTTACTGTTATAAAGGAGAGGGATCGCTATGCCTACAAGATCCACCTGCCTGAGACTGTGGAACAGCTGAGGAAGTTCAATGCCAGGAGAAAGCTGAAGGTTCAGCATTTTGTGATTTATTATAATTTTACATTGGATACCTGTTTACAGTTTCTATAACAGATCATGTTATGTAGCACTTTTAATTTATCTGTCATTCCTGCAACTAATAGATTATAAAAACGAGGAAAATGTGGGTAAATAGATGTATGAATCTAAAATATAATAATAATAATAATAATAATAATAATAATAATAATAATGGATTTGACCCTCTAATGATTAATTTATTCATTTTCATCCTTTACCAGTCAACCATTGTTATTAATGAAACAGCTACTAACTGTAGACATAAAGAAAAACATATTTAAGCATAGTAGTATTTAAGCATGCAAATTGAATGCAGACGATTTTAGGTCAGTGAGTATAAACTTCTCTTTCAGAGAGACAGCAGCTCTTCTTTGTGGTTTCATCAAACAATTGACTTGTATCAAAAACAGCTACAGTCAGTTCAAACCGTTGGTGTGAACAAGCACGTTCTTGATGTTCAGGTCTGTGTAAAGGTGAAAAGATGTGTTTTGATGGGGCGATGTTTGTCAGTTTTTTGTAGGGGAAATGTCAGTCACTAGGATTTCATGGTTAAGTTATGACAGGGATAAAACCTTCAGTTCATGTAATAACGTATATAATATATAAAAGATCCATTAATTTATGTTTGTATGCCAGAGTACACTTTGACAAAGGTATTAAGTGTGTTCTCTTTAAATGAAAAGACTGTAAAACTGTCAGATCAGAATAAAAAAATCTTTCTTTTTTTTTTTTGGTAGGGTGCAGTGCTGGCTGCTGTATCTAGCCATAAATTCAATTCTTTCTATGGTGACCCTCCAGAAGAACTTCATGATTTTACAGAGGACCCCACCTCCTCAGGTAGACCACTTATCACACCACTGTATCAGACCACTGTTTCATTTTTGGTTTAATCATGCATAATTCACAGAATTGTTCTTAAGATGATTTTGTTTTTAATGTTTTTTTTTTACTTGCACATGAGCAGTTTTGAGTCATGTATAATATTTAGTATAACCTGATATGGGAAAACCCCTTATTGTAAGAACAGTAAAATATAATCATCATCTGTGGTGACACTCTTCACCTTTCAAGTTTTAGGAAACAGAAACCATCCATTCCCTTTTAAATCTTGCCTGAAGTGAATTTTTTTTATATAGTGATCAGTGACAAAAGCCACATGGTGAGGAACAAGCTTGCCACATATTGTGAAATAGCTTCCACTTCCCTGTCTCAAAAGCCAGCTTTTATATCTTGCTGTTGTCCCGAGAGAAAGCAGATACACAGAGGAAGTTGGAAAGGTGCTGCTGCTGGACTCTTCCTGAGCAGATACTGAACTTGCATTTAGTGATATAACTGAAACCTGAGTTGAGGGTTTGTAAATGCATATGAAAACTGATTGCAGTGTTTCCTGGGAAAAACCTCTAGAATAAAAATTGAAATAGAATTGAAATTCTATTTGGAAAGAATGGCAAAAAAGCTGATTTGGACACATCCATTTGTCATGGGAAATTTGAAAATACAAATAATAATTTAACTATCTAATTATTTAATTAAATAAAAAAAGAAAGGGACCTACAGCCAAAAAGTACAGGTTGTTGTCATACCAGATGTTTAAGTAAGATTATATACAGTAGTAATATACTCTTATATTTAAGTAATATTACATAAGGAAGCTTCATATGGCTCTCATCTTGTCATCCTGTGTAGGATACAGGCTGTTTTCCAGTGTTATATATGTTTATATTCCGTATCAGAGGCTATTGCAATTACAGTTTTCTTTTTTTAATCTGGCTCTTTTTTTGGGTGTTCACCCTTTGATCGCTCTCTTATTTCAATTTTTTTAATGGGTGTGTGTTTCTGGTGTGTTATTCTCTCTCCTCTCTTATTTCCAAACTTATTTGTTCTAATGCTGCCCTCCCTGTAGGATTGCTTGCTGCAGAAAGTAGGTATCCCATGGATTCTGATGTCATCACTGCCCCAGTCTTATGTGTTTTGCTCCTTCACTAAAATACACTTTTTGAGCTCAATGCTTATCCCTGCAATTTTCTCATCCAAGCAATTTCTAGGCTGAGACTCAGCATTTAATTTAATGTGTGATTAACAGTGACTATGTAATGTCATTATTAATGAATGTTCTTTCCTTAAAACCTGAGTGTTTCATGTGTTTCGATCCTATTTCATTTTCATGCTAATATACTGTTCCATGTTTAAGACTCCATTGTACATAACATGAGCCTGCATGCGGGATCTTTAAAAAAAACAAAACAAAAAAACAACACACAGAATGCCTTTGTTTGTGACATTCTTAACTTTTGCCTGTTTTATTTGCCCTATTAAGTGTGTGATTTAGTGTGTTTAAGCTTGATGCTGCCTCTTTGAAGTTTAAATTGTCATTTGCACATTTTTGTGTTCTTTCTTAATGTGTTTGTGTATACACATCTGTGTGTGTGGATTCATAGGAGCAGTTTCTCAGGTTCTGGATAGTCTAGAAGAGATCCATGCCTTGACTGACTGCAGTGAAAAAGATCTGGATTTCCTACATAGTGTTTTCCAGGACCAGCATTTACACACACTGTTGGATGTAAGGATCTTACATAAACACATTACACATCTTACACACATTACATATGAACTTTCTTTTCATGTCAACCACACACATAAGCTGAAAAGAAAATGTCTAGCTGAGGCAAGCAGAACCTAATGAGGAAGTGGTGAAGTGAGTCATACAAAAAAATAGCTTTCTCACAATCCCTCCTTAGTGAACTTCACACTCAGTTCACCCCTGCAGTTAAGTTTCCACTTAAATATCTACACTAAAAATTTGTCTGTATTGGGATTATAGAGAATTATTCCTGAATTTTCCATTGACAAAACATATGAAATATTATTTTATATACTATAATTTATAATATAGTATATATTTATATAATAATAAATATAGTAATTTGGTAATATATAGTAAAGGGTAGACTCAAGCAAACAACCTTAGGTGGAGAGGTGTTGGAAGCCTAGTGTGTGCAAGGATTGGGGCTAAAGATACATAAATAAATACATGGGCCAAAGAGAAGAAAAGAGACACAGGTGCAGTGCATTGCCATTCCTTATGTGAGACAAGACCAAAGCCATTCCCTAATAACCCACCTCAACCTACCATGAGATGATTCCAAAAACTGACCGAAAATGAATGAGACCAAAGAGTTGTCAAGATCGAGGAGGATCTAGATTCAGTACTTTAGGTAACACTAACTGGAATGTCAGAAACTAAATGGAAGCGTCATCAGCCATGGACAGAGGAAATAAAGTCAGTCAGAAGAAATCACAAAGCAGAAGAGAAACTGAAAACCAATGTCTGAGGAAAGAGATCAAGATCCTGAACAGGCAGTTTAAAATAGCTAACGCTAAGAAGTAAGAATGAATCCGGGAACTAAACACCAGCCAGTTTAATGAACTCATTAGATTGAGGAGAACAGATGGAAAAAAAGATGGAAAAGGGCTTCCACAAGTAAAGTATACAAAAATGCCCCAGCAACTTTGGTAGCTGTGGAAGCCCAGCCTGAGAGTAAAAGCACCATACTGTACCAACAAGCCAGATAGATGCTTTGTACCAAGCATATTACATACAAGCCACTTTAGGACAATCATCTTCCTAAGTTCAATTTAATTCAAATTTATTTCTATAGTGCTTTTAACAATTGCGATTGTCTCAAAGCAGCTTTACAGAGCATAAAGTAGACAAGAATTTGGAACAGTACATGACTGAAAGAAGGTATATAGTTATTTCTGCCCATACATATTTCTTCCCCCTTTACAGTTGTGTGGTGGTGGTCATCAACATGTACAGTTCCCCCTATATTATTCCTAATGGGAATAAATCTGTTTATTACAGCACCTGTACAAAAAAAGCCAGATCAAGAAGTCTGGTGATCAGAAAGGGGAAACTGACCAACAGGCTCAAGTTTCTGATAATAAGTTTCAAATAATTTCATCATTCAAGGAAAACAAGTACCAGGGTAAATGATACTTTTTTTGACATGAGGAGATTGGAAGAGAAAGGAAGGAGTGCCAGGGCTGTTCAGTTGGGATCTCAAGGAATCTGGAGCCATTCAGCATGTTTTCTTTTTATTGAGAGTGATCTATGACACCCTTCCAAGTGAAGTGTGATGAGGACCGACTGTTCAACCTGTGTGGTGGGAGAGGAACTATGGTACACATCCTGCACAAAACTGACCTAAGGACGGTACAATTGGCATCATGCAAAAGTCTTAATGATCATAGCTATCTTGGAGAAGGAAATGCATAGGATTACAACTCCCTCGTCTTTGTCAAGGGGAATGCTAGGCCTAACATATAGTGACAGAGGATGGGAGATGAGAATAGGAAAATCATGTACCTCAAGGCTAGATTTTTAGATACCTCTTTAAGAACTACTGTTTTATGACATCTTAGAAATATTTTATTTTCAAAAAAGAAAAATCTGAATGCTATTGAATTTACTGGAATTTTATTTGAAAGTAGAAACAGAAGTAATTCTGCAATAAGCAATCATAGATGAACAGTGTTTTTAGTGTAAAATGATGTGATTTGTCTGTTTCAGCTTTATGACAAGATCAACACAAGGTCTTCACCACAGATCAGAAATCCACCCAGTGATGCTGTTCAGAGAGCCAAAGAGGTTTTGGAGACAATCTCCTGTTACCCAGAGAACATGGAGGCTAAAGAGTTGAGGCGGATTCTCACACAGCCTCACTTTATGGTACGTTACAGAGAAGAAAGGCAACTGTATAAGCAAGCTCCATGCATTGTGAAGTCCATCGTAAACCATCTTATTAGGACAGTAGTGTTGCGATGGCAGTGTAGAGTATTAAGGGAGAGAGTGGGATGACAGGGGATGGGGGGATGGGGGATAACTGTCAAGGAAATGTGTACACATAACAGGTCTATAAAGAGGCTATGTTGATATATTACCTAAAGAAGTGAAAGACTTTCTCTCTGTCTCTCATCGACAGCATTTAGTGTCATTACATGTTTATACACCAGTCAGCCATAACATTAAAACCTGCCTAATACTGGATCGGTCCTCTTTGTACCACCAAAACAGTTCTGACCCATTGAGGCATGGACTCCATAAGAGTCAGTGTTTAGGTAGGTGGTGCATGTCAAAGTAACATCCACATGAATGCCAGGACCTAAGGTTTCCCAGCAGAATACTCCCCAGAGCATCACACTGCCTTTGCCTGTTTGCCTTCTTCCCATAGTGCATCCTGGGAATATTTCATCTCCAGGTTAGCAAACACACACACCCAGTCATCCACATGATATAAAAGATAACATGATTAATCAGAGCAGACCACCTTCTTCCGTTGCTCCATGGTTTAGTTCAAATGCTCATATGCCCATTATAGGTGCTGTCAGCAGTGCACACAGGTCAGCATGGGAAGTCTGACAGCTACACAGTTGCTTAGCAAGCTATAGATCGATAGATTCTGACACCAATCTATCATAGCCAGCATCCATCCAGCATTTTCTTTTTTTTTTTTTTTTAGCAATTTGTGCTACAGTAGTTTTAAATTAAAATGTCCAATTTTATTTTATACACATACTCAAACATACAGAGTACAACATTTAGTGAAATGCTTTTCAATCAACGGGAAAGCAACAGGATCAAAATTCAAAATTAGGGAAACTAAATTAGAGAACACTAACCATTGTAGCACAAAAGATTTTACAACTAAACTTTTTGAGAGTTACAACTGAAAACATCCCCAGTTTGACACTAAGCATATTGTATTTAATTATATATAAAATGGCAGGTCTGAATGCAAGGAAGATTTGAAATCTTGCTGTTCCTGGAAAAATAACCAGAGGGTTATTGTATATGTGTTTTGTTTGTGAAAAAGCCTTTACACTGCATGATCTATGAAATTCCTACCGAAATAATGTGTACTAGGATTCTATTTGATGATGATGACTATGATGATGGGAATGTTGCTGATGTTGACAGGCTTTGCTTCAAACACATGATGTTGTGGCTCATGAAGTGTACAGCGACGAGGCACTAAGGGTCACCCCCCCACCAACCTCACCTTACCTGAATGGTGATTCACCTGAGAGTGTCAATGGAGACATGGACCTTGAGAATGTCACCCGAGTTCGGCTGGTGCAATTCCAGAAGAACACAGATGAACCTATGGTATGGTATTTAAGAATTCATTTGATATTCTGGAAAGATCCGTCATATCAGATCATCATATTAAATGTTCAATATTTGTCAATTTGAATTTTTCAGCAGGAAATCAGCTCCCTATTGTTTTCATAATAGGTTCCCTTTCGTTGAAATACGCCATCAGCCATAACATTAAACCAGAGAGGTGACGTGATTAACATTGGGTATCTCGTCACAATGCCACATATTGAGGGGTCAGATATATTAGGGAGCAAGTGACCAGTCAGTTCTTGTGTTTGGTGTGTATACAGTCTTTGGCCAGTTTATCAAATGGGAATCACACCATAGAAATCAGGATCTGTTTATAATGGGAGTCACATAAAGCAAATTCTGCAAATGCTATTTCCTAAACAAATATGAGACTGTAGAAATCATCACATTGTTTTTCATGAAATAAGGATAAGAATGATGGTACATATGCCCTAAAGAATATTTTGTTTAAACATAAATGCACACATCTTTTAATTCACATGGTGTCTGGTCTCTCTGACCCACATAACTGATCATTTTTTTCTGACCGGTTTGGTTTCAGGTTACTGTAAATACAGGGTACGGGTTACTATGTAATGACAAACCATGCTGTTAAATAAAATAAAGGATCCTTGGGGTAGCAGGGGGTAGGGGTTGGATTACAAGTTGAAATGTGCAAGTTAAATGCACCCCTGAAGTATCCTGTTTAAAAGCAAAGCTTGGAGTGTTTTTCCGATTTGCCAGAAATTACAGTATTTAATTAAGGTACAAAAATTCACACATTTTTGAGGTTTGTACTTCGATTTAGTGTTGTGGAACATTTGAGAGACAAGTTATTGTGTATCACATACACTAATAATAATACTAGCTAGTGCCTCCCTTTGCTTTCAAAACATATGCATGTGGGTTTCACAAAACCTTGGAAATATTTAAGTCAAGACAAGAAGCCTTTTAGTTTTTTTACTATTTGACACAGTACATAGTGAAATGAAACAACATTTCTCCAGGACCATGGTGCTACATAGAATAACACAGAGCTAAGGACTGAAAAGCATGTTGTCCTAGCCATATTCCTTTCAGATTCCGGTTCACGTTGACAGGAATGCATTACACAAATCCTGCAGATTTTCAGGTGCATTTATGCTGCACATCTCACGTTCTGCTACATCTCAATGAAGTATCTCTTGAAGAACTAAACTCATCTTCGTACCTGAAGCCAGCAGCTATTACTTTGTGACATGGTCTATTAACATCCTGGATCTAATAGAAAATGGCTAAACTGTGGCTAAGAACAGATATAAATGGTTAGCAACAACACTCAATTAGGCTGTGGAATTTAAGTGACGTTTGACTGGTTTTAATGGGTCCAGCATAAGCCAAGAAAACATTCTCAGTGGACACAAGAAGAAGGAACCTTTATTATCGCTACACATAGAAGCTGAAGAAGTTGGGGGTGAGAACACAGGGAGAGCTATGATACAGTGGCCCTGGAGCAGAGCGGGTTCAGGACCTTGCTCAATTGCCCAACAGTAGCAGCTTGGCGTTTGAACCCGCCACCTTCCGTTCAACATCCCATGTCATTTAAGTTGATACAAAAACTGCATTCTGAGCTATACAGAAAATAATATTCAAGCATTCAACCATGCAGTGGTATTAAAAGAAAAGCTTCACCATAGCGTTGGTTGAATGCTTGAATCGGATGTACATTATTTATCAGAAGCTCTGCGTTATTTTCATGTAGCTGCAATGGTAGGTTCGGCTGTAACATGAGCGCAAGGTCAATATTAATACGTTTGTTCTATAGTAAAATTATTGTTTCTTTATTGTTTTTATAGTAAGCTTATAGACAGGGACAAGACTAATAATTAACAGAATTAAGCATAGGTTGTTCTTTAACACAGTAATTTTAATAATTTTAGGAGACATTTACTCAGCGTCTGTGTGGGCGCGTCTGTGTGGGCGCGTCTGTGTGGGCGCGTCTGTGCGGGCGCGTCTGTGCGGGCGCGTCTGTGCGGGCGCGTCTGTGCGCGCGCGTCTGTGCGCGCGCG
>JAOTRN010000012.1:158595-179412 GCA_028566695.1 Bagroides melapterus
GCTGGACTGGATGAGCTGTAAAATCTCTTCTGCTGCTACGGTTGTGAAGTGCAGAAATGAAGGGGTGGAAGAATCCTTTCGACTTTTGTGTTGTCCCCTCTTTTTTCAGTGGGGTAAAGTAACCGGACAGGTGTGTTTTATTCCCTCATTGTTTCCCTTACATGTAAACAAATCAAGTTAATTCAAATCAAGCGTTTATTGTCATTTCAACCATATATAGCTTATACAGAATACAGTGAAATGAGGCAATATTTCTCCAGGACCATGAGGCTGCATAGAACAAAAGACAGAGCTACATATGACAACATAGAGCTAAGGTTCAGTTCAGTTGTTGAGGAGTCTGATGGTTTGTGGAAAGATGATGTTATAGAGTCTGGTTTTCAGGGGGCAAATGCTTCGGTACCTTTTTCCAGGAGAGTGTGTGTGTAAGGGGTGTGTGGGGTCATCCACACTGTTTCCTTTACGGATGCAGCGTGTGGTGTAAATGTGATAAGAGGGAAGTGAGACTCCAATGATCTCAGCTGTCCTCACTATCCGCTGTAGGGTCTTGCGATCCGAGGTGGTGCAATTCCCAAACCAGACAGTGATGCAGCTGCTCAGGATGCTCTCAGGATCACTCTGTAGAACGTAGACAGGATGGAGGGAAGGAAGGTGGGCTTTTCTCAGCCTTCGTAGGAAGTAGAGATACTGCTGGGCTTTCTTGCTGATGGAGCTGGTGTTGAAAGACCAGGTGAAGTTCTCTGCCAGATGAACACCAAGGAATTTGGTGCTCTTGACTCTCCATTAAGGATCCATTGATGTTCAGCAGAGAGTGGTCGCTCTGTGCTCTTCTGAAGTCAACAACCATCTCTGACTCGAACTTGATGCTGTGATTTGAACTTTGCATTGCTACACAGTCGTGAGTCAGCAAAGTGGACAGCAGTGGGGTGAGCATGCAGCCGTGTTCAGTGTGGTGGTGCTGGAGATGCTGTTCCCGATCTGGACTGTCTGAGGTCTCCCAGTCAGGAAGTCCAGGATCCAGTTGCAGAGAGAGGTTTTCAGTCCCAGCTGGCTCAATCAGGTGCTGAGGGATGATTGTGTTGAATGCTGAACTGAAGTCTATGGACAGCTTTCATATGTGTCTTTATTGTCCATGTGCATGAGGGCTAAATGAAGGGTCATAGCAATGGCATCGTCCGTGGAGTGGTTTGGATGATACGCAAACTGCAGGGGGTCCAGTGAAAGTGGTAGCTGGGTCTTGATGTGCCTTAATGACTAGCCTCTCAAAGCACTTCATCATGATGGATGTGATTTGTGATGGGATGATAGTCATTGAGGCAGGACACTGGTCGTCTTTGGCACAGGGACAATGGTGGATGGTAGGAACAACTTTGCTGATCAGGGAAATGAAGATGTCAGTGAAGACACCTGTAGCTGTTCTGCAGCACAGTGCAAGGAATGTTGTCTGGTCCAGCAGCTTTCCGTGGATTAACTCTGCATAGAGTTCTTCTCACCTTGGCCGTGGAGAGACAGAGTAGTTGCTGGGACTATTTGGTAACTTTCTGAACAGACATAAGTGAATCTTCCTTTTGTTGTAAAGAAGAAACTAACATGAGCTCATCACTTTAGCAATTTAAGGTGAGAAGGACAGTTGTTTGTTTATGGTTAAACAGGATTGAGTGCAGAGACATATGGTGAGATCCTGAAGTGGGGATTGATAACAGCTGGGGTTAACGAGAGTGTTTAAAGAGAGGATAAATTGAGTGTCATCAGCATAGCATAGGTATGAAAACCCGTGTAAGGATATGACCTAACCAAACGGGTGGTTATAGAGAGAGAGCAGAAGAGGACATTTGGGACTCAAGTAGTCTGCTTGGAACTGATGTCATCTGATACGACCATCCCTCTTGGTAGGAAGCAATGATAGAATGTATGTGAAGTTAGATCATTCATATTTAACGCCATGTGATTTGTGAGAGCATGTAATGTAACAAAAATAGAAAATTGTTTCAATGAAAAGCAGTCAAATATATGTTTATCATATATGCCACTTTTAGCCAATTAACTAAAATTATACTATTCTTTTTTTAAGAGCAAAAACTTTGACAAGACAAACGTGACTCATGTCTTTTAGTGTGCACATTAATGACTGTAGTGAGATTTGCAGGTATTTATGCCATTTTATTTTCTTATATTACTGTATTATGAAAACACAAATAAAAGTGCATAGGTTTCTTTGGTTTTGGAGCCGAGGTATATATAAATTTTCTTCCAAGCTATGTTTTATTCATGTAAAATGAATCACTGAATTTGTCTATCCTAGCCAAAAAAAAACACCAATACTTTAACATTTTTCAGTGACATTCTATCATTCTCTCTTTTTAATAGCTCTACCTCCTATATTAATTTAGCAGTATCACTTCTCTATCTCTATTTGTCTATCAGTTATCGTTTCTTATTCTGTGTATCTATCTGTCTGTATAAGTTTACCTGCTGTGCGTGGAAAATAAAAATTAACCTCTTTGCTAGTTAAGCAAACTAATGTAGCAATAAACTAAATAGAAACACTATATGCATATGGCACAAAGGTCAGACATAATGCTTTTATGGTGCTATTTTCTTGACATCAAAATTAATCAAGAAGAGTTTAGACAACATAGAATACATTTTGTTTTAATGCTGATCAGATTAAAATACTGTCCGGGTTATTGTGGGTATTTATTTAGTTGGCATACAATTATTTTGTCTAATAAAATATTTACATCAGATAAATACAAGCTAAAAAACTTTCCTGG
This sequence comes from Bagroides melapterus, assembly GCA_028566695.1. Classification (NCBI taxonomy): domain Eukaryota; kingdom Metazoa; phylum Chordata; class Actinopteri; order Siluriformes; family Bagridae; genus Bagroides; species Bagroides melapterus. The sequence continues at coordinate 161,370 of JAOTRN010000012.1, forward strand.
TGGCTTTGTTGGGATTTGGCATACTGTAGCCGTCTTCATGCCCATATATGGATGTGCATTACCTTGTTGCTGATTGCCAGTGCATTCTCAACCATACAGCACTTGCTTAGGCACGCTTCAGAATTCTCCCAAGGTCAGTAGTTTTTTTTTTAATAGCTCTCTGCACAGCTTGGGATAAGTACATGTAGAAAAAAGGTGGAAAGTAGATGTAGCGGTTCGGTTGAAGCGTCACCACGTTACGTTGTGTAGAACGTTCAGATACCCGATAAAATAGTAATATAAAATAAAAATTTGTCCATCTGTATAAAGAAGATGGTGCGTTCATACAAAGCTCAAGGCCATTTTTCGTTAGCATGTTATACTGATAGTCATATGCCGAGTGTCGTTAGCTAAATTATACTCATAATCATTCCTAACGCCTTCTGAGTACACAGATTTTGTTTTGTTTTTTTACTCTCCCTCTCTAACCCACACATTAAAATAGATTGTTAAGCAGCCCTTCTTTTCATCTTTAAAGCTACTCAGTCATTCAGCAATAATTGAGCACTAGGTGATGCAAGGTGATAGTTGGGCGATACCAACATTAGCTATATGAGGGGGATTTTCCTATCTGATTTATTAAGACAAACTAAAAATTTGGATTTGAAAGTTTGAAAAATTTGGAATACCAATAATATAACTATATAAGATATTTATACATATGATTCAGTTCATCACATTATATATACTGTATACACAGTATGTATATATGTATACATATATACATACTGTGTATACAGTATACTGTATATACTGTGATGAACTGAATCATATGTATATCACTATCTTGTATTGTCAAAGGTCGGTGGTTGAAAATTTTACATATTAAAAGTCACAGTTTCATCCAGTGGGCAGAGAAAAGAGCTGCTGTTTCATAAGACTTCAGAATACAACTTTTTTAATTTTATTTTAAGTGTGTAATGATACTAGTAAATTAAATAGTAAGTAACACAAAAGAACCTGGGATTCTTGTTTTCCTTTCAGTGATTTAAAATATGCAACATTTGCCTGCTTCTTCTTGTTTTCTTGATCTGCAACCAACCAGTATATCTTAGCAACCACTTGGAAGTGCCCTAGCAACAGCCAAGCCACACTGTAGCAACCAAACACCCAGTACACCATGGCTAGAAACCAACTAGATGCTACATTCGTATGTAGTTAAATGATTACTATTTAAAAGCACAGTATGCTTTGTTTTTAAATAGTAATCATTTAAATATATGTATATATTTTATTTATATTTAGGAAGGCTTGAAGAAATGCTGTAAAGTAAGAATGCTTTAAAAATATTTATTTTAATTATTTATTTTTAGCAGTTTGCAAACTGTAAATTAAGCAAACAGGTGAAAAATCTATATCAAATCAATATTTGGTGTGACTACCCTTTGGCATCAAACCAGCATCTTGCACCAACTTAGAGATTTTGTAGGATCAGAGAGAGATGTATTTTTAAAGGTAAGAAGTATGGATCTTAAAAATTCCAACATTAATCTCTCTGTCTAATTTGACATAATTTGCAACTTATGTCTTTGTCCTTTGTCTCTAGTGCTGCTGAAATGACCGGATATTTTATTGCTATATTGTTGTTTAGCTTTCCTGTCCAAGGGAATCAGGGAAACTAAACAACATTATAGCAATAAAATACCCGGTCATTTCAGCAGCACTAGAGACACACAGTCTCTGGCGAGGCATCCAAACTCTAACAGACAATAAACCTTTACCATGGACCTGTGACAGTGATATATCCTTGCTTAAGCGCCTCAATGAATTCTTTGGCAGATTTGAGACCTACAACAACACACAGGCACAGAAGATCCCACCTTTCCCACACGAGCAGGCTGTGTGTCTGACCTCAGCCAGCGTGAAAAAGTCCCTCCTGAGGATCAACCTATGCAAGGCAGCAGGTCTGGACAACATACCTGGTGCGTGCTAAAGAGCTGTGCCGAAGAACTCAAGGATGTATTAACTGACATTTTCAAGATCTTGTTGAGTCTAGCAGTCGTCCCCAAGTGCTTCAAGGTCAGTAATATAATTCCTGTCCCAAAGAAGCCGCATCCATCACACTACAATGACTACCGGCCCATTGCACTGACTTCCCATCATTATGAAGTGCTTTGAGCGCCTGGTCCTACAGCACATTAAATCAGTGCTTCCGCCCTCCCATGACCCGTTCCAGTTTGGTCCATAGAAGACTCTTCATCCTGCCCTTACGCACCTGGACACCAAGACTCCTACGTGCACATGCTCTTCCTGGATTTCAGCTTGGCTTTTAACACAATCATCCCCCAGCTGCTAATTCACAAACTAAGACACCTGGGACTCAACTCCCCTCTCTGTAGCTGGGTTCTAGACGTTTTAACAGAGAGACCACAAAATGTAATGGTTGGAAAGAAAATGTCAAAGACCATCACACTAAGCACAGGGTCACCAGAAGGTTGCGTGCTTAGCCCACTGCTCTTCACCCTGAGACCAACTACATGAGCGAGGTGAGCTGACCGCTCCACTGGTGCTATGACAACAATCTTTTCCTCAATGTAGAAAAGACCAAAGAAATTGTCAGTGACTTCAGAATAGGACCTCCACAGCACTCCCCACTTACCGTCAACGGTGCTGCAGTCATGAGGGTGAGCAGCACCAAGTTCCTGGGGATATGCATCTCTGAGGTCCTCTCCTGGACAACAAACACCCTATCGCTGGCCAAGAAAGCACAGTCTTGCCTCTACTTCCTTTGGAAACTAAGGAAAGCACGACTCCTGTCTCCTATCATGTGTTCATTTTACTGGGGCACCATTGAGAGCGTTCTCACCAGCTGCATCACTGTGTGGTATGGAGGCTGCCTCCTGTAGAAAGACTCTGCAATGCATAGTGAAGGCAGCCAGCAAGATCACTGGTGTCTCTCTGCCCTCCCTCACAGATATCTTCCACACCTGCATTAAAAATATTTTAATGCAGGCACATGATCTGCTAATTCTGAGCTACTAGTATCGCTATTTGACTCTCCTAGCCACTGTTATGTAATGGCTTTTACGCTATTTTAGTTTGCTAGCTAACTAGTCTCGTGGTTAGGTCAGAGAACAAAAACTCCTGTAAAACTGAAATAACTTGTCCTTGTCTGCATCAGTTGTTTAGGGATACTGGAGACCACTGGGTTATCACAACTAGCACCTCAAAAACTAATTGCAAATAGACAGTAACAACTTTCCTCTGATATAGTTTAACTTAGATTTAAGTGTTGATTTTCTCCTGACAACATGCTAACCTTGAAATTCTCACAGTATACCATGGTTACATTGTTGGTTTGTTTAGATTTAAAGCTTTTAGCCAAACCCAAGGAGCTTCTTCATTTATAGGAGGCTGCTGGAGATATTTCCATTCAGCTTAGGTGCATAAAATGGATAAAACGCACCTGCTCTAAAAAAAAAAAACATTCTGCTTGTACAAATTATTGAAGCAACCCCGAAAATCCACAATTCCAGATTTCATTGAACAACCTGATGTAAGAATCATTACTGCATACTGTATATTACCTTACATTAATGTATTATGCATTTTGCTTAATTAAAATAAAACAACAATGAAAACAGCACTATTTTTTATTTATTAATTTCTTAATATGAACACACAATACACCTTATTAAAGTTAAATAAATGAATCTATTGCTAAATAAACTTAACATACTTAACATGGTTCTTCAAATATGGTTGTGTAATGTACTGTGGTTGTTCAGTCCATTTAACAAGACCACAACCTTTGAAACACACAATTATGTGTTAAGAACAAATATGATCATACCATGCACTTGTGCCATTGAGCAAAAAAGAGCAAAAATAAAGAAAGTTTTAGTATGTTTTTGTCAAATGTTAAATATGACACCTTACTACATTTCAGTTTTTTATGCTGATCATATGGACAGACTACTTTGAAAAAGGTGTTGTAGAAAAATAAAATAGCAGACAGTAAGTAATTAAGTACAGCCAGAAGAAAAATCTCAAAAAACTAAGTGAGCCAAGTTTAAATTTTCTTGTGGATTATTTTTGGAATAAAGATAAAAAAAAGAATGTTCAATAGTTAGCAAAACCACAATCAGAAGAAGAAGAATCATAACAAAATGAATATAGCTGCAAAGAATGTTTTGAAATAACTCAGTAGAAATTAAAATCCATTTACAGATTAGCAAAACATTTCAGCACACGACATTTCAGCAAGTCTCAACATAATTTGATGATTGATGATATTTTGTTAATTACAATAATATACATTAAATCTTGATATATGTAATTTGATCTTTCAGATGTGGCGTGTGGAGAAATAGGCCAAAATGAAAATTTGTAAGTGTTTATTATTATTATTGTTGTTGTTGTTGTTGTTGTTGTTGTTAATAATAATAATAATAATGATAATAATAATAATAATAATTAATAATAATGTTATTGTTATTATCCTCACTGGAGTATTGATTACTTCTGGGTTATTTTGGAATTTGGTAATTTTTCCGATGCTGTGACTGTCTTACTGGTTTTCTGGATTTCTCGGCCTGGTTGTTGTGACTGTTTTTTGTCTGCTGATTTGGATTTGTTTGCTATGTGTATTATGTTCTAATAAACCGTTAATGGATTCTCCTGCAGCCTTTGGGGTTTCCTCATACCTGTATATGCCTTACAAAGTTTGTGTCAAACCACACTTCCTACTTACACTTCCTCCTTAAAATGAAGGTATGGCAGGCATCTTGTATACAAACAATAACTGAGATTCACACTCACCTGGCTTTGTAGGTTGAAGAAATTTTAGCATGTTATGCAAAACTTATGTATGCAGATGTAGCTAAATGGTAAAAGAGTAGTTTGAACAACAGTCTGAGAACAAAAGAAAAAAAATTTACTGTACCCAAACATGATTTACACCCAAGTAAACAGTAATGTATATTGCATCAGACAGTAGTTTCCTAAACAAATCTTCAGATATTGCATCACAAAGTGGTTTCCTACCCTTCAAGTTTTGTGAAAATAGGTTAGTATTAATATTGTTAACTGCCTGCTGAAAGATTTTATTGGCTAATGGCAGCCATGTTTTTTAAGTAATCCAGACATCATCAAAAGCCCACTAATATTAAAGCTCAAATATGTACTATATTAAATTTCAGCTCAAATTACAAAGGGCTTATGGTTTCTGACAAACAATTACAGCCCCTTTCCCTATATATGACCACAGCCCAAACGTTGCATATGACATTCAGTTTTTGTGCAAATTCTTGCAACCAGTCAAGTTTTTGAGTAAATCAAGCTCCATCTAATAAAAATCTACAGTGGGCACATGTCGGCCCTATAGTTTATAAATGGAAGCAGGTTTTCAATAATTATTGAGTTTCCCATTCTCTGAGTAATTTGGCACCAATTTGTTTTTAATGATAGGCCAAATAAAATCACACATTTGAGTGGACAAAAATAAATGTTTTGTAAAAAATATTGTCAGATACAGCAAAACATCTGAAAAGCTAAAAAAAAATAAATAATAACAATAAAGATATCATCTATACTACTTAATGACAGCCAAGTTTTTTTAATTAATCATCAATAGTCTACTTACACATTGACCCCATTGAAACTGAAGACTTTAGAAAGTGCAGGTGACATTAGTGTCTAATCAGTAAATGTCTACTTTGGGTGAGCCTGTGCCCATGATAGCTTCAGATTCCTGTTCTTGGCTGACAGGAGTAGAACCCAATGTGGTCTTCTGCTGTAATATCCCACTTCCAGGTTTGATTTTTTTTTGTCCGTGCTTTCTGCTCTTTTTCTGCTTTTAAAGAGTGATTATATTTGTTATTATATTACATATTAGAAAAAAGAGTTAGAAAAAAAACAAATGCAAGAAAAAACTACCATCCTGGTATAATAATTACACACACATACACACAGCATGGAAGGAGGGCCTCCTGAGCTACACAAAATCTTGAATGCTGCTAAATCAATGAGGAACCCATCCTCATTTAGAACACACCAGAGAGTGTGAATATAAATTATTATAAACACTGGAGAGTGTGAATTACCATAAACGCCGGAGAGCTGTGATTATAAATCATGTCCTTTCTACAGTCATATGCAGTTAATATGTGTAACCAGGAGTTCCTGAGTAGCTCATAAATTATCTCATCATCAAAATTCATTATGGATTCAACACCAACTCCTCTGTGTAGAAGCCTTCAAATGCTGAATGATGTAGAATGTTATGTTGTGTATTGATTAAGTGGTTGTTCTCCTCAGAGTCCTCGTGGGGTTGACAATCTCTCTTCGAATGTCAAATGGGCAGAAAAAGAGAAGGATGTAGATAAGAATTAGTGTAGCTGCTGTTTTGTGCAGTGGTGGCACAAGTTTTTATGGCACTGGGTTGTTAATCGGAAGACCTTTGTTCAAGCTGCCACCGTTAGACCCTTGAGCAGTTCCCTCCATGGCTGACCCTGTGCTCTGACCCCAACCATCAAAGTTGGGATATGCAAAGAAAGAATTTCACTATGCTGTAAAGTATATGTGACAAAATACAGGCTTCTAATCTATTCATAATATTAGCAAGATAATAATGTGCATTTGATCAGATGTACTGGAGCACAAGGTTATAGGATGTGTTTTGTTTATGCCTGGCTAAAGAGTTATGTCTTGAGTCTACATATAAACTGGGAGAGTGTCTATAAGCCCTGAAAACTATCAGGAAGGCTACTCCAAAGTTTGGGAGCTAAATATGAAGACGCTGTGATAGATTGCAGCGCATTAGAAGGTTAGGTACATGGGCACCAAGCCATTTAGACATTAGACAGTGAACACTTATTAACATTCTGCTACTTAACTCCGACAAGACAGAACTATTGGTACTAGAAACACATGCACCCAGAAGTAAGCTTTCTGATTAAAGAGTAACTCTGGATGGCCTTTGTGCTTCAAATTGTGCAGCAGTAAAAGACTTTGGTGTCATTACTGACTACAGTCTTTCATTTGAAGCTTATGTAGATATTACTAGGATAGACTTCTTTCATCTAATAAAGATTGCCAGGATAAGAAATATGATGTCACTACATGATGCAGAAATACTAGTACATGCTTTTGTTACCTCTAGGCTGGATTATTATATTAATGCCTTACTGCAAAATCAAGCTGCAGTCAGTACAGAATGGAATCTCCTGGTTACGCTACAGCTGTTTAGGGCCATATAGTACACAGTAACAAAAGGGAACTTAATTTAGAATCACATGATCTGTTGTCATCTAGATGAGGACTGGCTCCTTTTTGAGTGTGGTTCCTCTCAAGGTTTCTTCTTACATTAACTGATAAGAGTATGCCCATGGACAAAGACTGTTTTGGATGATTCTTTCAGAATGGTGCATTATACTGTATTAAATGTCACATTTTGTTTTCTCTTTTGTGTGAGAAGAACTCCAGCTTTAACTACATACTGAAACATTTGTCACTGACTTTAATTTATATTTAAACTAATTTAGATTTGTAGACCATTTTTCTCCCTATTCTCTTCTTTGAGGTTTGAACTCTTTATATACTTAGTATCTGCTGAACTTATGCAATTTTATGCATAATAATGTAATAATAGTAATTAATAAAACAATTAAACTCCTAGGACAAATTCTCAAAGGTCATTAATGGTTCTTTTGTTGAGGCGCTTTTTGTTTGAATTTCTCAAAGTTTGTAATTCAAATTCAAACTCAAATTCGATGACTTAACGCCTTTGCTCTCCATGCTTTATTGGATGATGATGATGATGATAATAATAATAATAATAATAATAATAATAATAATAATAATAATAATTATGTAATAATTAGTAATAATAATATAATAAAATAATGTAATAAGATACACCCACAAACTTGACCTGCAGCATCCAAGCTTAGCAAACATCGCTCCAATGGCCAGTTCTTGCCAATGTACATATAATAAGGAAGAGACAATATGTGAACATTCTAATGATGTTTTGTGATGATAACTCAGTGTCAGATCTCAATGGTAGTTGATGATTTGTATAATATTTGGCTAAACATTCAATTGCAGATTTAAGTATTCATATAGAACACTAAATTTCATTCAATGCTTTCAGTGCAATAGCCACTTTAACTCAACTCTTCCCCTTTTCACTGGTTATTCCAAACATTGCATATCACTTCTAAAAGTTTTGGGAAATTCCATGCCTAAAGTACAGCTGTTTGAGTAAATCAGTGCCACCTCACTTGGCTTACAGCGCTTTGAGTAGATTGTGCTCCCATTTATTAGAAATAATTGGCATGTGGCTGTCCTGTTAAGACTTATAACGATTTCTGTGATATCTGAAAGACTTTAACAGTCCACTGAATAGTTTGACACCAGGTTTGTGAAGAATGGTTACAAATCCTAAGACTAGTATGCAAAAGAAGGCTTTGCATATTTGCATATTAAGTCCATCATGTTGGAAATTAATGACCAGGATGAAGTGTGATATATCAATAGCCAAGGAATAAGAAGAAAAAAGTGTACAATTGAGTGTACAATTTACTGTTCTTGAGATACAAGTCAAGACATTAATGCTTGCACTGTAACACCTCCATCATTTTAATGTGGGCCATTAATTTGCTGAAAAGCAGTTGGAATTCTGCACATCACAGATTGGTGATTCTATGACAAGAACAAGAACAAGAATAAGAACAACAACAATAATAATAATAATAATAATAAGAAGAAGAAGAAGTAGGAAAATCTTAACAGTTACAGCAGCGATCCAGCACCTTCAGTGAATAAGAAAAAAGACAATGAGATACAGAGCTCATGACATCAACAGGGTTCTAATCTGAATGAAGACCAGACTACTGTTTTTTTTCTGTGTTGTGCATTCTGACCTGCTTTTCTGTTCACGTATCGAAGTAATATCCACATGAACGTCAACATGTTGCCTCTTGTCTCATGTCTGATCTTAAATCCAGGTGTTTTGCACTTTATGTGTGTTCTTTTTTAACCCTGCCCATGCTTCAGAACAGACATTCTAAAGAATCCTTTCATTACATTAAGACTTACATTAATGCCGTCCAGAAGTTTCCTTTCCTATGCTTTCATTACTGCTTCACCTGTAGGAGGTTTTTTTGTGTTTCTTCTTGTGTTACGGGATAACGCTGGGTTCCATAAAAATTCCACGGGGCACGTTATTATGTGTGTTGTTTATTATGTAATTTGCCTAATCATTACCTGGGCTACCGTCGTTACAAGATTTGTAACCCTGTAGTTAGGTGGGAGCCGCGCTCCGTTTTCGTAACCTGTTAACCAATGGCAGCGTCACCGTCATCGGTAAACTGGGCGTTTACTAAACATGAAGCCGGAGTCGGTCATCTGGTCTCTATCATGTGCGTGTTGCTGAAGTTACACAAGAGCTGAAGGTGTTTTTCTTGACTGTACTGTGTACTACTGTATTAGTAGTACTTCGCTTAGCCGAATAACAAGAAAACTAATTGGTGGTCGTTTATGGAGCCAATAGGTAAAGATGCGAAGACTAATCCGGCTGCCACGGCAAATATATTCTCTCAGATACTTTTCTGGTAAGTGTGCTAGTACAACGCCAGCTAACACTTGATGTAGGTGTAGATGTGGGTATCTTTAACAGATGAAACTGACTGATTCCTCGTGTCTCTTCTTGAGACACGTGTGTTGTCTGTGGCGGTTCTACTTTGGATGATTTCCATTCGGTTTAAAATGATTTCCGTTCTGCTTGATCAAAAGTTAGCAGTTTGCTAGAATACAACTACCCAGATTACTGTAGGGACAATGAATGTAGCAGGCTGTACTTATGTTTTAGACAGATGGGGGAAGCCTCCCTTTCAAAGTCTCTTTTATTTAAGCTGCTGGTGACATTTAACTGTTTAAAAGTGTTTCACTTGAACATCAGCAACTCGATAATGAATGCGTAGTGGGAATTATGTCCCAGCCAGACTGTAGGAGAAGTAGCTCATTTGGCTGTGGGTCTCTTCTGAATTCTCACTGTTTGTGCTTTAAATACTCAAGCTACTAACACAGTATATTGTGAGTCAATAGGAATTCAGGAGTCAGAAAGACAGTCCGTAAATATCTTTTTTGTATATGCTGTTCATAAACCAGCCTTTCCTTCCGTAGGTGACATGACCTATGCTTTGTCTCATGCAATGAGTTTCCAGTGACGGGATTTGTTTTAGTTTGCTATTGTCCCTATTAGTTGTCTTTGGCTAGAAATATTAACATCTAACTCAAACACACCCATTTCCTTTTGGTCTTGGGATCAAAAGCTTCCAGGGTGTATGGAAGATTTGGAAAAGGAGCCAAAGCAAGTTAATTTCCTGTTAACCTTGAGAATGTCAAACCTTAATTGTTTTCAGCTTGTGTGGAGTGTGTTGTCTTGTATTCTACATCTTGTAATGAAATCCAGTGGTGTAAAATATCTGGAGCATAATTCTGTTTCCTCTCACCTCTCTTTCTGGTCAGTTGGTTAAATCCTCTGTTTCGCATTGGATACAGACGTAGACTCGAGGAAGATGACATGTACAAATTACTTCCTTCGGATGGCTCTGAGAGACTGGGAGAGGAACTTCAGAGGTATGTAAATAACCTGGTGTACCAGGCAAACCTCAAAGTGCATGGCACTTGAGCTATAACCATTAGTGGGTATGTCCAAGTGTGTCTAGTATGCCCTGTTTCTATGTACTATACAATTCACAATTACAAGATTGCCTTTCCGGATCATATATGTGCTCATATTCATACTACATGCACCTACATGTTAATATGCAGTTGCTTCCAAATCAGACTTGTCATTTGATCAGCTATGCAAAATGATAAAGCCTAACTCATCCTCATGTTGATTTGCCCTGTAGTTAGTGTGTGCTGAATTACTGCCTACACTGTCCCATGCACTTGTATTGTTCTCAGCCATTTTTAGACGTTTTGGGAAGATTACATCTTAGACATTAGTTGAAAACAAATCATATAATAAATAGCATTATGTATTATACTGATCAACCATAACATTACAACCACCTGAATAATATTTTGTATCTCCCCCTTGTGGAGCCAAGGTGGTATCTGGCACCAAGAGGTTAGCATTGGGTCCTTTTAGTCCTACACGTTATTTGATGGGATGTCCGTGGAGAATGTAAATTTTGTACATTTTAAAGTTAAATGCCTCGGTCTAATATACTTTGAGAGCAAGATTAAGAGCCAGGATCTTCACAAATGATCAAAACACAAAATCATTGGAGCATCATAGAAATAAAGCAAAATGGTTATCTGTGTTGAACTGGTTAATTTTTTAGAAAATAACAATACATACTAGATGAGGATGATATATTGGCAAACTTTGCATCCTGAAGTTGGGCATTTTTTCAGTGCTAGGAGGAAAACGAGTTCTAATGCACTTTTGTAGTTGAGTTCCTCTGGGCTCAGCTCATTGATGGTAGACCCTCAGGCAGGCAGCCAGGTACTCTACTTTTGTAGTTGTAAAGGTTGCTGCTCATGAGTACTTCTGACTAGTAACATGAGGCCTGAACATTACTATCAGAATTACTCAGGCTGTTATTAATAGCTATAATTAGCATGAAGCATCACATGACAATTTAATACACTTTAATACACAGAGTGTGTTTGGAATAAATTCAGGTTGTGACTTAATGTGGATTTTGATCTTTACAGTAAGACAGAAATATGATTTGTAACTTTCTATATTAGGCTAAACTCCCCAAATAGTTAACATGTCTTATAGAATTGTGCTTTATTCTTAGAAAAATACTTCAGGTGTCACATATAGAAAAGTTTCTGTCTGTTAACTATGTGCAGAGATATTCATCAGGCGGAATGTGGGATTATGAGCATGCAGTATGAATGAAAGAGAGGTGTATGCAACACTTCATACTGTACTGGTTGCATAATTACTCTCTCATAAACAGGGATCAAATATCAAACTTAGAGCCCTACATCCTTCTAATCATTTACCCTTTGTCAAGATTAAATGAAATTGTTAATAGCATGCACCGAATGTAAACAACAATCAATAGTGTTTAGGTTAATGTAATTTAGTTCAAAACAGTGCTGTGTACTCAAAATTGCCTTGGTGTCTGGGATGCAGCCAGGTGGTTCCAGTGCCACACAGCAAGGGGGAAGGGGAAAGGAAAAGGAAGTGGCCTGACTGACCTGAGGGAGGGTCTGACTGGCATGGAGTGACAGATAATTTGTCAAAGCATCTGTGCAAATCAGAGACATTTTATGTTATTATGTTCAGTCAAGTCATATTAGACTGTGGGCTGTTACAGTCTAGGTAATTAATGGGACACACTGACAGTGTTTAGATAGGTGTTACAGGTCAAAGTAACATCACATAAATGCCATGGGACAAGTTTCTCAGCAGAACATTGCACAAGTTCTGCCATTTTGAAGATACTCAGAACCAGTCGTCTAGCCTTTACAATTTGGCCCTGGTCATTACAGTTGCTCCGATCGTTACACTTGCTCATTTTTCATGTGCTTCATGTGCTTTCAACACATCAACCTTGAGAACTGACTGTTCACTTGCTGCCTAATATATCCCACCTGGTGACAGGTACCATTGTAACGATACAATCAACGGTATACACTTCATCTGTCAGTGGTTTTAATGTTATGGCTGATCTACTTGCACATGCACATGAGTGTGTAATCTATTTGTAACTTACACATGCACAAACAGACACCTATCCACCAGTATTCATGCAGTATTTAGTTATCTCGTTCACATCAAACATCAGAACGAAGAAAATGTGATCGCTGTTACTTTAATTGGTGAGAACTGGTTTGAATATTTCATAAATTGCTCATCTCCTCGAAAATTTCTCACGCAACTAGGTTGAATAAACCTATTTATGTTCAGTATTGTGCTCACTATAAGGTACCAGCTAAAATTAAAAGAGAGGTATTTGTCACCCATTATTCCCACTTGATAGTAGGGGATGCAAAATAGGAGACAAGACAGGCTGAAGATTCTTGCTCCTTACAAACATATTCTTTAGGAGGGACAGATTTTACTATTTCACATTGTACTCATCTCCCATGACAATCATGTTAATGGGACAATAAAGTTTATTTTTATTTTTATTCTTACAGTGCTTCTGTTATACTTAGATGAACATAGCAGTGATAGATGTTCTACCAAATATCATTGTCATTAAACCAATAGTGTCATTACTGTTTACACACGTACTGTTGTTCAGTGACTATACTGTAAACGGTTTTGCGTAATGGAGAATGTCAAAGAATAACCCAGGGTTCAAAATTTTGTAACGTGCAAAAGCTACAGTATATTTTACCAGAGAAGGCAAAATTCTCAAAGGTTCCCACATCTAGTAGTTTAAAGTGCAGATCCTATCTGCTTTTAGTGCTTTACAACATTGTTGCTTAATAATGAAACCTATGTCAGAATTAGTTTAAAAGGAACTCCTAGTTGTAGACAGGAACTAGAACTATAATGTCCACTATAACAATGTCCTTTCTCTGTTTTTTTTTTCTTTTAGAATTTTAGTTTAATGTAAATATCTACATTTAAACTGATTTGCTACTGATTACTGGCATGACTAGACTGTACATTTGGTCTGTCTAGACTAGAATGAAGGGTTCTATATAAGAGTAGTGCTTTGTATCAGTGGCTTTCTTTTGCAGACAATTGCTGTTTAGGATACTACAAGGATATTTTATGAAGTGGATTTTTTCCTAATGTTACTTGATTATCTGGTGTCTTCAGTAAATACAGTTATATTTGACTCTTCTGTGATCATTTCAACATTTTTTATTTAGTTTTTCTTAACTGTCACTAATTGGGAATTTATTTTTAGTGCAAAGAGATCAAAACTTAATTCAAAGCAAGGAACAAAGTTGTTTTTTTTTTACCATGTTTTTTAGCTGTAAATGCAGTGAAGTATTGATATAATGGGTCAGAATATATGTTTTTAAAAAGCTCCCTACTGTTCAAATGTAACAAGGCATAATAATAATATCTGAAATTCTTTTACTCAGCTATTGGGATCGTGAAGTGGAGATCGCAACTAAAGAACTCAGAACTCCTAAACTTACCAAAGCTATTATCAAGTGCTATTGGAAGTCATATACCGTCTTGGGTATATTCACCCTTATTGAGGTACACAGAGCATTCTTTCTTTGAGCATAGTTAGCTGCCTTTAGAGTTTCAAATATTTTTGTTGAAAAACTGGATTTGAGCAGTCTTATAAATATTTGTACATTGACTAGTTATTATTTATCTGCCTACCACAGTTTATTAAAGCTCATTGGGATGCACTCAAAATTTGATGATGAGGAAAATAAATTTATCTCATGAAGATTAAAAGAAGATAAAGTCTTTCAGATTTTAAGGTGTATACATCCAAATCAGGTGAATACTTTGGAAATTGCAACACTTTTTAATATGGTGTGCTTTTCATTTTATGGGACCAAAGGTAACTGGACAAACAAAAAAAAGTTTTTATTGTTAATAAAATAAAAAAAATAAAATAAAAATTATTTTTGGTTACAAATTATTTTCATTGCACGAATGATAGATGTCTGACATCCACAGACATCACCAAATACTAGGTTTCTTCCCTGGTGGTGTGCTAGTAGTTTTTTTCTGCAGCTGTCTTAAGTTCCTACTTGCTCTTAGTATGTTTGGCTTTAGCGAGTGAAATGCATGCCCGTTTGGCCATTGCAGAAAGTTTCACTTTTTTGACTTTGGGCACTTTTTAAAGTATGCTATGTGTCTTTGTCTGCGATTTGATGCATCATCCAAAGAATTTTGAGCATGGGCAGACTATATGGCCCTGTACACTTTAGAATTCATCAACAGTTTCACCATCAATAAATATAAGGAAACCATTGGCAGCCATACATGCCCAAACCACTTGGGTTTTTCAGCCTAATTATGGGGGAGGGTTGGATCAGGCTCTGGGTTGTTGATAGGAAGATGATCAACAATCAGAGCCCTATCTATCCATTTACCATTCTCTACACTGCATATACATGCAATTTAGAGATGCAAATCAGATAATTCATGTCTTTGAACTGGGGTACTGGATTACCCAGGAATCAAACCCCTATCCCTGGAGGTGTATGGCAAACAAGATAACCACCAAACAACTATACAGTCGATGGGTCCGATCTAAATCTATTAAAATCTGTGGAATTATTTTAACGTTAGCTGGGCAGGAACAATCCCATTCCAGGTTATTAAATCTGGATCATTTCTTCAAGGTAAAGTAGAATACAATGGCCAAATCAAGATGTGTTTGGTTGGTATACTCTTGCCCACAAAGACAGCGTGTTGTATTACAAGTAAAAGGTGGCTTATGCAACTACATATTAACATGTAGTGTGCATTCCCCCACCAACCCCCACCCACCACCACCATAGCCACCTATAGCCACTGCCCCCAAGTATCCCTGACTCCCTGATAGTTCAAGAGGGCGATGAGGGTCCAAGGGGTGAACAAGGGCCATGCAGGGACTGAGAAACATGGTAAGGCACATGGGGAGAGCGTGGAACATGGTGATGAAGCCGGAAGATCCAAAGACGTTAAGAGCCAAGTGATGGGCACAGGGTCCTGGCGACTTCAATGGCCACAGATTGAACGAGGGGAGGGAAGGATGCATCTTCTGCTATATGGTGTAACCAAGCCGCATCCCCTAGAGGATTAAGAAAATGTCAGGCCCATAACATTTGTACATCCAGGAGACAAGATGTGAGGCGGCATCCCTCACGGGAGCAGAAACAGAGTAATACCTGAGACAGGAAGAAAAAAGGCATGCTTATAAAAAAGATTTTTTGTTTACTAAATCATTGTTCTATGCTGACACCTGACCATCACACCCATATATGATCCTTACCCAGATTATTGCCATGAAGTTTGAAGCACACCGTTGTCTAGAAGGACAGTCTATGCTGTAGAATTTGCTATTGGAGCTTAGGTCCTGCTCACATGTTTCCACTGGAGAAAGGCTGTCATGTACTTAGTGTCATGTTCTGCTGCGTTTATTTTCTGGCTAAAGTGTTCAGTGAATCCTACCTGTACTGCATACACGGTTAATTATGTGGCCTGTTAAAGAAACTTCTTGATGAATGAGAGAACTGATGATGACTGAAGCTGTGAAGATCAGCTGCTTTCATCGCTGTTGTTATGGCATTATTTTCCATTAGCTTAACAGCAGATCATTTTCCTTTCAGCACAGTTTCAAAACAGTTTTGGAATGATGACACATTTTTCCAGCTATGACAATGACACAATTTGTTGGTCCTTTCATTGCTGATTGAGATGTATCAAGACACATTTATGTTTATACCTGAAATGATGTGCATTCATATGGCTATATAGAAAGTGGTAGCTCAGGCCTACTGATTGTATTCAAATCCCAGGATCCCAAGCTGCCTGGTTTAAGCTTCAACTGGTTTAAACTAAAATAATGTGACTGTGTTCTTAATGATTCAATCACATTCAAACTCACATCTGAAACTAATTATTATACATCAGGACCACCAAGCTGCCACTGCTAGGTCCTTGAGAAAAGCTCTTAACCCTCAGTTGTATAAATAAGATTAATATAAGTTGCTCTGCATAATGATGTCTGCCAACTGCTGTAAACATAAATGCTTCCTAGACCCAGAAACCACTTTATTGTCTAATGAATTGGGCCTAACTCGTTTTACTTTCCCCTTAAAAAGGGCTAGGGGAATCACAGACAAAAGAACTGTACTTTTTATTCTGTTTATTTGATTTGGATGTAAATACCCTTTTATTAATTATAATATTTATTATTTCATTTCAATTCTGAGAAACTGTGGCAGATACCTAATATAACAAACCTAATGTTTGTCAACATTATTTGACCAAATGTTATCAGGTGCTACAAATCATGAGTAATGGGTTAAAATGGTATTGTTGTATTTAGATCCTGTGTCTCTCTCTTTTCAGGAAGTTATTAAGTTGGTGCAGCCAGTGTTTCTTGGCAAGCTTATTCAATACTTTGAGAACTATGATCCCAATAACATGGCCGCACTGTATGAGGCTTATGGCTATGCTGCTGGCGTGTCTGTCTCCACGCTGGGTCTCGCATTACTGCATCACCTTTATTTCTTCCATGTCCAGAGAGCTGGCATGAGATTTCGCATTGCCATGTGCCACATGATTTATAAGAAGGTCTGTTCATTTACTATACATTTAAGTCACATCATAACAAAAGACAGTAATACTTTCTATTCTAAATGTTTGCCCTCTTATTACCTTATCTATTATGTTACACATGATGCTTTAAAGGAGCATTTAAAAAGGAGTCTTTTTTTTTCTCTCAGGCATTGCGCCTTAATAGTGTTGCTATGGGAAAGACCACCACAGGACAGACTGTCAACCTTTTATCTAATGACGTCCAAAAATTTGATGAGGTATGTAACGTTGAGAAATGCCATTTCTTAATTATTTTGAATACATGATTCCAACTTCCTTTCTTTATAGCCACTGTTAAAGCACTATTAGAGTCAAAACTGGTTTAAACTGTGCTTTTAAGTGTGTGGGTATTTAAGGACCAAGCACATAGTTCTGGATATTCTGTGCTCACTAGTATTCATCTTCTTCTTCTTCTTGACTGATCTTGCAGACTAAACTGTAGGTACTACAGATATGAAACTTGGTCAGTTGGTAGTAGTCCCCCTTGCTACTCTGAGTGTCTTTAAACAATTATCAAAATGGTAACTTATGCGTAGTTGCACTGAATCACACAAAACACATGCAGATCAGGATTCTGAGGTAGGTGGCAGAATGTGGAGTGTGGTCAAGTCTAGTCAGTCAAGTCAAGAAGCTTTATTGTCATTTCAACTATATATAGCTTAACTGGCCCTGCCCTGCAGAGTTTAGATGCAGCCCTAATTAAACACACTTAATACAACTAATCAAGTCCTTCAGGCTTAATTGAAAACTGCATAGTATGTGTGTTGGAGCAGGGTTGGAACTAAACTC
>JAOTRN010000012.1:179512-214340 GCA_028566695.1 Bagroides melapterus
GGAGTGTGTATTGTAACAATCAGTGCAGTCCAGAGTTTTGTGTGTATATGTGTGTATTTGGTGGAAATCAGCTTCATGAACCAGGTGTCCAGTTAAGTATACTGCATTTAAGTACGTAGCGTTATGATGATTCCCTGTTACATGGATACACTTTCAACAGATATTTGACAGAGTAACAAATGATGTATTGTCATGAAACTTGAATATTTGGTTTCTCTAGGGATTCTCTAGTAACTAGAGGATATTATAGACAAGAACTGTCTGTGAGATGTGGTAGTTTAGTGGTAAAGGTGTCGGACTACTGATCAGAAGTTTGTGAATTCAAATCCAAGGTCCATTAAAGCTGCCACTTCTGGTGCCCCTGAGCAAGGCCCTTAACCTTCACCTACCTAGTTGTATGAAGTGAGATTAAATGTACGATGCTCTGGATAATGGTGTGTTCCATTATTTTTTCTAGAACAAATCCTAGAACTTTCTAGGATTTGTGCCATATATTCATAATTTTGGTGTTCCTCTACTCAAGAAACCCTGAAGATTAAAAATTAGCAAAACTTAACTTGGACTTAACTTTAACAGCTTTGAGTAGTTGCTACCAAAATGATACCTGGTACCCAGTGAAATGATACAAACTATTGCTACAACTGTTGCTATAATAAAGTATTTGTTTCAGATTGACACAAGTGTATCAGCAGAATTCCTGAATATTTTTTTTTATGAAATATTTTCCATCACCTTCCAAACCATTCTTTTGTGTGGATAGTTTTATTTCTCATTATTTACTAATGTGCGTCCGCTCATTTTCTCCGGTTTTAATGTACTTAAATAAATGCCATAAGATATAACTGCTGGGTTTCACAACATTTTCTCAGTGGTTCTCAGACCTAGCGAACTAGAACGAGTTTTTTTATTTTATTAAATTCTGGAGAAGGGCATATGCTAAATGTTCAGCATACATTTTTAAACATCTTTGTGAAATATTCAGTGTAGTGAGAATGGAATGTATGTGAGATAATGTAATCCAGGAGAGCAACATATTGCGTGTGGCTATAGTTGGTTCAATTTAACACATGCAAAAATACAAAAAGGTTCAAGTGATACTTTGGTGGTTGGTAATATTATTATACAAAACTTTTGCTGTTGATGCCATTAAATTTGGTGTTTTGTTAATCATTCTATTGCAAACACACATAGACAATCTTGTTGGTACCCTTCCATTAAAGACAGAAAAACCCACAATGTTCACTGAAATAACTGTCAAAAGTAATAATAAATAAAAATGACTGAAAATAATGAAATGAAAATCAGACATTGCTTTTGAATTGTGGTTCAACAGAAGCATTTAAAAAAACAAAATGATGGTACCCATAACCTAATATTTTCCACAAACTTTTGAAGTAATCACTGCATCAAGTAACCCTCAATGAGACTTCTGCAGTTGATGAAAGGTATTTTGACTTTTCTACAGAATAGTCCAATGTTTTTTTCTTAGCCATTCTTGGGTGTTTTTAGCTGTGTTTTGGGTCATTATCCTGTTGCAGGACCCATGACCTGCGACTGAGACGAAACTTTGACACTGTGTAGCACATTTCACTCCAGAATGCTTTGCCTTTGTCAAATTTTGGCCACGTTCAGGGAGGTTGGCTACAGTCCCGTGGACTTTCAGAATAATATGTACTGTATCACAGGAACAAGCTGCTTGGAGTTGGTCTTATAGCCTTTTCCTTTAACATCCTTGTCTATAATTTTCCTTCTAATCTCCTGAGACACTTCTCTCCTTAGCTTACTGGTCCATGTTCAGTGTGGCACACACCATGATACCAAACAGTACAGTGACTACTTTTCACCCTTTAAATAGGCAGACTGACTGTTTACAAGTTTGAAGACATTTGTGATACTAACTACATTACACACTAGTTCAACATGTCCCTAGGATCAAATTATTTTCAGTCTTTTCTATAGGTACCATCATTTTTGTCCAGGCCAGTTTCATTTGTTTGTTTGTTTTAAATGCATTTGTTGAATCACAGTTCAAATTGCTATGTCTGATTTTAAGTAAATTTTCAGTACATTTTTAAGTATTATTATATTTGTCAGTTTCAGGTTAGATGGAAGGTGTGGAAAACAAATTTTCTAGTGTTTTCGCAGAGATAGAATCACTTCGGTTAATTTACAACAAAGGGTACCAACCATGTTGTCCACGTATGTAGCTATTCTTCATTACATCTCTGTCTGTTGCTTCTTGGCTATCTTTATATGCAAATATTTCACCAATCTGGCTGAACAAATCCAAATTATACTTTATTATTATCCATTTTATAGGGATAGATGTCAGAGATAAATATTATCTTAATTTTATAATATAATTTTTAAAATTCTAAAATAAGTTTTTATTTCTAGCTTTTTAGCCAAGACCATTTGCATGTGTTACACCATTAAGTTAAAGTAAAAAAATTTGCTATACCCAAGTTGAAGATCACAGGTGAGAAACCCTCTAACTCTCTGTCCACAGTGTGCATGCTCGATCACTTCTCCACTGCTACAAAAATGTTAGCATTTGTGAACAAGGCCACCATATGCTAATCAGTTCCTGAATGGCCTTACTTTAATTTTAGATGTGTTCATATGAAATTAAAAGGCTCTTTTTCAGAACTAAATGCTTGACCATGTGACAGGCTTCAATTTCACTAAAACTTGAGTACTATCATTTTTAAAACCCAGTTGCGGAGTAGCCCAGAAGGAAGGAAGGAAGTTTAGCCATGGTTGAACTGCAGTTCAGTTTAGGTGGAAATAAGTTTCAGCTGATGAGCTGTAGCCTATTAACCTCGAGGTCTGGTGTGTTGATTTTCCACTCACCACACGTATAAAAGAGCACTTATTTGAGTTTCTATCAACAGATTAAACCGGTCTGATCATTATCCTTTAAGATTGCTGAAGGGTGTTTTGTAAAAAATACAAATTTTTCCAGCATTCTGTGTAACCTCTAGAGCAGTGGTTCCAAACCTGGGGGTCACAACCCCCACTAGGAGTCACTAAAGATTTAGAATGGTGTTTGCTGTGCTAACTCTAGTTTGAAGGTTACAAGATTTTTTTTTTTAAATAGCTTGATAAATATTATTGGAACAGTTATCTTGAATATGGTTACACTGTTAATAAAGTAATGTTTGGTACAGAGGTGGCTTTTAAACTTAAACCTGTACCTGTGATGTTGCAATGATGTGCAAACATGTTGTTTGAAAAGTTAAAGCACTGCACTGTGGCAGACGAACTGCAATTCACCAAGCAAAACACAAAGTCACATGCTGCACAGATGGAGCTGATTTAGTGATGGGGGAATAAACAATGGCTTCAATACAAGCTTAAAGGAAAAGGCTCCCCACTGTCGTGTTTCACTGTATGATACACCATCAAGCTCTGGCCAGCAAACACTTCTCTGATGAGCTGAATGAAATGTTCAAGATGGTGGTGAAAACCAGTCAACTTTATGAAACCCCATTTGGTGAACAAATGAATCTTTATGGAGTGAAGATGAGTTGCACTGGACACTCCTTCTTCATACCGAAGTGCACTGGTTATCAAGAGGCCAACTGTTAGTTTGTTACCAAACACAGGTACAAATGGTTCTGGCTGGTGAAAGGACCTGACTGACAGATTAAGAAAAGGTCATTGTGATACGTAGTTCTGTTTTTAGAGAAAGGTGGATGCTTTCAGAAAAAAAGACAAAATAGTTGAATAAAAGAATATCTAATGTGGAAAAATATGCTGTGCAAAATTTTGACGATGATCCGATGCATCGTTCAAAATCTACAAAGGAATTTATGCACAGACACAAATACAATGTTCTAGAATGGCCATCACGGTTCCCAGACATAAACATAACTGAAAATCTATGGACTGATTTGAAGAAAGTTGTCCATGTTTAGCAGCCATCAAACCTGACTGAAGTGGAACCATTTTGCCACTAAAAATCACCAAAAATACCTGCAGCCAGAATTCAGGGTCTTATCAGTGATTATAAGATCTACACCATCACATCTACATCATCTACACACTGTGAAAACAAGGCTGTATTAAATATTAACATGATCATTTTATTGGGCTGCCCAAATTATTGCATGTCTGTTTTTGTTGTGACTCACATTGCATTGTTTCCGTTGATTCAATAAATGTTATTTTAAATGTGACATGTTACTGTTTCCATAAGGTATAAATTAGATTCACAACTGCTGCTGAGCATATATAACAATTTGCTAATACATTTATTGCATGAATAAACTGGAATATGTTAATAGCAATTTTAACCCCATTGAGGCACGGACTCCATAAGGAGTACTCTTAAGGTGTACTGTGGTACCTGGTACCAAGATCATCTAGCTATCTATCTGTCTGTCTGTCTGTCTGTCTGTATATCTTTCTGTCTATCTATCCATCTATCTATCTATATATCTATCTATATATTTATAGAGATATATCTTGTCTCACAATGGCACTTGGCAATTGGTGAAATGTATTCGTGAACATCCAGTTTTGGAAATGAATGTGTTGGAACTTTGCAACTTTGAAGTGCTAGAGGCTGATTGCCTCTTGTCTGGACCTACCCCTGGATGGAGTTAAACCTGGTTGGAGTTTCGTTGCCCGGTGTGTTTTCTGCATGGTTAGCCAGTGGATCGTGGGTTTGCTGTGGATGGGCCGCCCAGAGACTGTCATGCCTTCTTTGAACCACCGTTGCGTCAGTCAGCTGTATGGTCGGGTCTTAATCAGCAATTATTTGAAGACTTCTGCAGGAAGGAATTAGTGTTGGGTCTATGATGAACTCAGAAACCTTGCTGACCCATTAGTTCCTCAGAAGTTCTTGGTTGCACAACTATAAACTGTTATAGAAGGACATTTACATGTCACCCAAATGAGGATGGGTTCCTCTCAAGGTTTCTTCCTCATATAATCTCAGGGAGTTTTCCCTTGCCACCATCGCCTCCGGCTTGCTTATTGGGGATAGATGTTAGGGATAAATAGTGTCCTAAATTAAACTTTCATTTTTTTTCCCCTCCTCCCCTCAGCTCTGATCTGGCAGAAAAATGCTAATTGAAATACTGCTAATCTAGTTTGATACCCTTTACGTTCTAATTTCCTGGCTGATTGTTTTAAAGTGCATGTGTTGTCGTCATACTAGTGCTAGTTTTTTCTTTTTAATTACTTTACTTTTAAGTGGAGCTACAGTATTTAGGTTGTAGCTCAACACTAACTCTAAATAGTCAGTCGCCTGGTCAAGGTCTTGGGGTCAGACTTCGATCCTATGGATGGATGATAATTCTGGGAATCTATTGTTAAATCTCTCTGCAGTAGGAGATGGAAATGTATGCTTAACACAGTGTCACACAGAGTGTGACCTCCGTTATGAGTGGGTCCTATTACATTCTTGGTAATCCCTACTGAACCTAAGTTGGAAACAACTGCTGTTCACAGAGGATCATCTACCTTATCAATATAACGCTATATAACACTAACCGGGCAGACAGGCTTCGTTTAATGCGACAAACTCATTTGGCCCATGCTTCTGTTAAACACAGAGCACTAAACTTCTGATCGGAAATCATTTCATTAACAATAAGAGCTTTAGACGTGAGAGATCTTATGTTTAACAGTCCTAACTTTATAATAAAGGTGCTTGGCCGTCCATTCACTCTGATCTAAGGGCCTTCAGGTCACTGTTTACCCAAGGTCTGTTGTTTGGATAAGTAGTGGACCGCTTTTGTTAGGATTGAGTTGTTCATATAGAAAGTGTACTCAAGCAGAGCATTCTAGTCAGTGGCCTCCAGTGCACTACACAGTGACCCCCTGGTCTCATGAGTCCATTTCCTCACAGTTCTCACTGTAGTAGGTTGTCCCTGAACAACAGGCTTATATGATGGTACAAACAGGACTAAGTTGTGATTTGACCTCCCAGTGGAACAGTGGAACATCTTTTATGTTCCACTACAACAAATCTAGTTAGTCAGTTAACACACTGGTAGAAGGTGTGAAGTGTGGAGGAGAGAGAGACATTGTTGAAATCATCTGTGATAAAGAAAGGCACCGGAGTGTTTTGTTTGTGCAGTCACAGTTACAGAATGGATGATGTCAGATGCCGCTTCCATATTCCCTGATGGTAAAACGTAAACAGTCATAGCATGTAAATTCCCTTGGCAGATAATACGGGCATAGTCTCATAGCAATAAGCTCAATATTCTGCATGCAGAAGCGGTGTTTGATGGAAATTTGCCCAGGGTTACACCATCTCAAGGGCACAAGCACACCAAGCCCCCCCTCCTTTCTTCCTGTTGCTCACGGTTGTATCTCTGTTTGCTCAAACCATGTGGAAGCCAGGGATAGTCACATTTGTGTTTGGAAGATGTTTCCAATCTTTTTTACAACATTGCTTCAGTTTGTGGATTTTTGGGGGCGGTTGTTTATGCACAGCTTATGGCACTTTAAACCCCAGACTTCATCCACAATGATGTTCTGTAATGACGTCTTAAGAGAATGGCGTAGTTTTTAGCCACTGAGATGTGGCTAAAAGAGCCATGGGGTCATGGGTGTCTTGAAGACTTGTCCATCTGTAAACAATCCTACACTGTGTAGGCCTTATAACCCCTCCCAGATTGATGAGCAATAACAGTTGCTTCTTGATCAATGTCCTTTCTTTTTGGCATGACACACATCATTTGTCTAGATCAGGGTTTTGAATTTTGTGAGGTAATCACATTTTATGATGATAAGATAATCATATGGATTTCATTGGTAATACAGTACATGAATGCTAATTACTCTTTTAATATTTGTTGAATTAGGAAAGTTTTCCTTTATTTTCCCACTTGGTTTCTGAATTTTGGACCATTTAATCATTATTTAGTTCCTGATAAATAAATAACATAGGAATGAAGGGAGTGTACTTTCATTTGCTGTGACTGTATACTATCTTGACTAGGTTCTATTAATAAACCCTTTTTTCAGGTGACAGTATTCTTGCACTTCCTGTGGTTGGGGCCACTTCAAGCTGCAGCCGTTATTGGGCTACTGTGGCAAGAGATTGGACCTTCGTGCTTGGCGGGTATGGCAGTGCTCGTTTTTCTGATGCCACTGCAAACCATGTTTGGGAAGCTTTTCTCTAAATTCAGGTGTGCATATATACACAAACACAGTCTCTTCCACATGGTGAGGTTTGGGAAATGTATAATTGAGATATAAAATAAAGTCTGATTCTTATCTATAATAAAACATGAATGATGAAAAGATGAATATGAATGGATTAGAATTTAGCTTACTTTTCCTGATGTGTCAACATCTAGAAGCATTAAACAACCTAGAACATTGCACCTTTTGCACCAATTTTTAGGTGAGCAAATGAATTGGAATAGATAGACTAAAAGTAAATAAACCTTAATATTATATATGTTTTGCATTAATTGCATCAAACTGATGTTTAACAACTTAATTTTTCGCATCTTGATGTTAATGTTATGAAATAAAACAGAAATATTGATCAACTTTTCATGACATCTTTTGATGAAAACAATTAGCATGTTCATTGGAAGGGACTGTTTATAACCTTCATTTCTATGTCCATTGCTTTTCCAGACAAGGTGCTTTACTTCAGATCTTGAGCAGGCTTTGTCAGGATACTTTGTCATAGTTTGTACAAATACACTATGTAACAAAATTTCATGGTTACCTGAGCATCATACCGTCTTCTCCAGACTTGATACTAAGTTAGAAGCGAAGTGTCAGAAGTGAAGTGAGTCATTCCACAGCTTTAAGGAAAATAAATCAATACATTTTTTTAACATTCTATTTGTTGTTTTCCTATTTTTTTCATTTCCCTTCATAAAACTAGCACATATGTTGGGCATGCATACATATAACGGTGTGTCTGACTCTTTGCTAACATCCCAGTATGCTGGCATTACTAATGCCTATGACCACTACCTAGTGTGACCATAGGTAGGGGCCACAGTATCCTCTTCATTGGGACAGTGATTGATAGTGGACATCAGTAACAACATGGTATGATGGAATGGTGTATGGTCTTCCTTCATAATTGAATGAAGGTGTGATTCATAGCAGTGGCAGTGGTACTAATGCATACAGAACCAACTGAGTGCCAAAGTATCCTGACTTAAAGCCTGTCTCTTTGCTGTTTTCCGTATAAATTCAATGTTTAATTTGACCGATTCCCACAGTATAGTATAGTCAAAGAAGTGCGTCATCTGTATGATTATTAGCCACTTGGGTATGAAGGTGTGCATCCTCACATTAATCACACACTCAGTCATCACTTCTATGCCCACTGTGGTGTTGTCTTCTGCACTAGTTGCACTAGTACATGCAAAACATTTAAGGATACATTGGAGCAAGCCTTGTATTCAATTCATTTTCATTTTTTTCCATATTCCCCCAATTTTTCCTTTTTTTTTTCAAGGGCAACACCTGAGGGCCTAAGTTTCTTCAGTTTGTATATGCAAATGAAATACACAACCTATTGTATAATCAGCATATAAAAGTGCAGTAGTTGCACGTGCCATGAAATGACATGATTTGAAGCCAGTTAATCTAGGTTTACATTAGTTTTTTTTTTTTTTTGTATAAATGTACAGACATTTGGGAGTATAAATACGATACATGACATTTTATTTTGTGTAAATGCTTGTAAAACATTTGGTATTTGTAAGAACAAATAAACCATTTGGCTTACATTTTGGATGCCAGGTCAGTTTAGTCATAGTGTCTTTAATGAGGTATTTTTAATATTCTTCACAGGAATTTTTACAACTGGCTAAAATTTCAGATTTAATTTAAACAGGTCATCATTCCTGTTTACCCCCTCATCTGCATCTCTCTTTCTTCCAGGAATAAAACAGCAGTCCTTACTGACAGCAGAATACGCACAATGAATGAGGTAGTGTCTGGGATACGAATTATTAAGATGTATGCATGGGAAAAACCTTTTTCAGCATTGATCAACGACATCAGAACGTAAGTTAAAAAGATTTTCATGTATTATCTCAAGTAAAGCAGTCTGTCTCTGCCAAGGATTGTCTCAAACCATATACTGTATATAATCAAAATTCGTCTGGCCACAATTCCTACTGTACCAATAAATGATTATATGCTGTAAATATAGTAGCTACTGTCCACACACAGTGCTTCACTTTTTCCACATTTTGTTGTTACAGTCTTATTCTAAAATGTGTTCAGTTGAATTTAACTCATTTTGGAATAAGGCTGTAACATAATGTGGTGAATAAGTAAATTACTGTGAATACTTTCTGGATGCACTGTATATAGGTGTAAGGTTTTTTCCCCTGTTGTTAAGCTGTTTTTGTTTATTTTAAAACAAGACAGAAAAAAAGAAATTTGTTAATTTGGAAAGATTGTTTGACAGTAAATTGTGCCTTATTTGGTTCATTTAAAAATGTATTGTCTTTATCTGTGCTGTGCTATTGCTGTCT
Organism: Bagroides melapterus; assembly: GCA_028566695.1. NCBI lineage: Eukaryota > Metazoa > Chordata > Actinopteri > Siluriformes > Bagridae > Bagroides > Bagroides melapterus. Next base: position 188,995 of record JAOTRN010000012.1, read on the forward strand.
GACATCCATCTGAAATGATCCCAATATACATCAATAATATTTTACAGCTCAGGAAAGCAAAGTTTGTTTTGTGTAGATTCTCATGCTTCACTATACAAGTAGATCCACATCAAAAACAACATCTCTTTAGCATTTTCATGACACTTAGCTAGTAGCCTTAAACTGAATCTGACCGATAACATCTAGTTTGCTTCTGGTATGCTGTGCTGTGGCTCTGTGTCAATTCATCAGCCTGTGATTTTTGGCCCCTAGTATTATGGGGACAGTAAACATTAATTCTTACCTGTGTTAAGGTGTGTGTAAACTGTCTAAGGTTTTGATTTGAGATGTTGCATTGTATTGGCTCTGACAAATGAGAATATAAATGAAATACACTCAGAACCAATGTTACTGGTGCTATAATGAACTTGAAATGAACTGACAATGTAGAATTTGTATAGGCTTCATGCCATTATGATGCTTCCTCCTTCTTATAGGAAAGAAATATCTAAAATCATGAGCAGTTCCTACCTGCGTGGTCTGAACATGGCATCCTTCTTTGCTGCAAGCAAGATCATTGAATTTGTGACTTTCACTGTGTATGTGTTGGTGGGAAACACGATCACAGCAAGCCGCGTGTTTATGGCTGTGTCGCTGTACGCCGCTGTTCGTCTCACTGTCACACTCTTCTTCCCCGCTGCCATTGAGAAGGTGTCTGAGGCCAGCATCAGCATCCGTAGGATCAAGGTACAGTTCCTGATTAATTTAGGAGACCAAGTACTTATACTGCCAAATATGTTTCCCTCCAGGATTAGTGAGCCATAGTATTTGACGATCCTGATAAATGCTTCATCAGATATTTATCCTAAACAAAAGGCTAAACACCCTACTATATCCACAAATAAATATTTGAATAAACCCAGGCTAAATAGGTTTTGGCAGAGTAATCTTCAGAACATTGCAACAGTTTATTTTAGTAAAAAATATTTACTGGCTTGGTCACAGAATTAAATCTTTTAATGACGTAATCACAAATCATTTGGAGCTGAAATTAAATGAATGCATATATATATATATTTCTTGCTTAATCCTACATCAGTTCCTAACATGAAAGCGTAGTGTCAATATAGGTTGGCTCTGGGTGGGGTAAATCAAACTGCTGCACTAGTCCCTGGCAATAGGTATGTTTTATTAAATGAGATATGGTATGACCTCCAGTTACAATTTGGGCATAGAGGCAAGGAGGGCAACATCTGCAGCCAGGTTTATTTTCTCTGAAGCAAGATTACTTTCAGCAAGGATCCATGACGATTGTGGTCATCAATGGAAACGGACAATGAAATCAGAGGGATGCTATGTTTCATAAACCCAGTAATTCAATTGTCAAATGTTCATTTGACTCCCTGGAGAAATCCCACCCAACACAAAGATGGTCTGTTGCAGCCAGAAGGATGACTACTGTCAGGAATAGCATCTTGTCTACCACTGTTACATTTGGGAGTCAGTCAGCTCAGCTCAAATGTTCAGGAACAAGCTGATCATCAAACACTAGCCACCCTCTGATGGCAGAGTGGGTATAGGTATGTTTGCAATTTTTTTTTGCTTTAAAAGCCAATTGCCTAGCATGCACAGTAGCCTAAAATAGTATAAATTATGTACTGTATTTTAAACAAAATGTATTTTTTTTTCTTGCAGGTTTGGGAGCTAGCTAAAATTACACTGGAGGTCATTTCTTGATCATAGCAATATATGAGGTGCAATATAAGCAGACCAGGACCAAAACATAATACCAGTGAAGCAACATATAACTCTGTCCCCTTGGCCAGATTCCTATTTTTACTGGATGCACCTAATGTGCACCAAGTGAGCAGCAAGCTATCTGGTTAGCTAGCAGGTGTGAGTCTGTCACTCCCCAGGTTCTCCAGCTGTTCCTTGGGCTACTGAATATCAGGCTGTAAATAACCTCAAATGTGATGATATTCAGTAGCCCAAGGAACAGCTGAATATTCTAATATAAATATTCAGACTGCAAATAATGAATCAGTTTTATCTGCATAGATACAAACTCTCACCCACTAACCTTTATCATATGCATTTGTCATATAAATCTTTTTACCATCTGATTTACATAGCCTAAATTATACAGGTTTTAAGTTAAAATTACACAAGAACTAAGGAAAGATTATTTTTTATTTACATCACCACTCTGTCTAGGTGCTTAAATTAGCAGATTACATTAACATGTACACACATACACATGGTGGCAGTGATGCTACTTTTTTGCTTGCTCACCCTGTTAGTAATCTGGGTTTTAGAAATTCCTTTTACTGGATGAGTTGGTTAAGCACAACATGGCAGTTCCTCAAGCGGAGAAGAAGGAAGTGTCTGTGGACGTCCAGGATCTCATTTGCTACTGGGACAAGGTGAAGCACGCTTGAATGTTTGTATGTCTGTATGTAATCGTACTCCTTTACCTGGTCAGTGAATAATCACTCACCACTTTCACAGAGTCTGGATGTTCCAACACTTCAAAACATATCTTTCAGTGTGAAGATGGGCCAGCTCCTTACTGTTATTGGTCCTGTTGGCTCTGGAAAGGTCCGTAACTACATCATCTTTTTTTGTCTTCCATTTGGAAGATGAGCATTTACCCATGCCTGTGTAATATTACATTTACTATCTCTGTATTTTTCTCTTTTAGTCCTCTCTCCTCAGCACCATTCTTGGAGAACTGCCACAGGACAAAGGAGTAGTGAGGGTCACTGGGAATCTGAGCTATGCATCCCAGCAGCCTTGGGTGTATCCAGGTACCATCCGTAGCAACATCCTTTTTGGAAAGGAACTACAGCCACATCGATATGAAAAAGTTCTGAGCGCCTGTGCTCTTAAGAAGGTATGATCACTCTCTCACTTGTGTCCAGACTCTAATTGTAATTACTGTGAGCGTGGTTGACTAAGGGTGAACGAATCTGTCTGAGTTCCTTTCACATCTGTTAATTGTTACATACTGTGTGGAAGAGATAAGTGCTTGAGTGCACAAGTACTATTACCTAGTTTGTTTTTTTGGTGTAGAGTATAACATGATGATGTACATTGTAATGTAATTACATGTAGTATTAAGCATTGTGTATAGCCCTGTTCCTCTGCATATGTGGTAGGACATGGAGTTACTCCCTGAGGGAGATCTGACGGTGATTGGAGATCGAGGGGCTACTCTCAGTGGAGGTCAGAAGGCTCGAGTTAACCTTGCCAGGTATGAGTGCAGGTTTTGTTGAGTAACCTGTATAATTTGTGAAGAGAATGGCCCTGAAAAAATACTACAACCTGTCTTTTATATGTGGCTAATGTTTACATAATGTGTTAAGAATCAAAATATTTTTGTGTAAATAGTGGTCACATTTTTGTTTAAAGGGCTGTGTATCAAAATGCTGATATTTACCTGTTGGATGACCCCCTAAGTGCTGTCGATGCAGAAGTTGGGCGACATCTGTTTGATCAGTAAGTTTACATCAACAACTGTATAAGATATCCTTGTACGTATGCAGTAACATGGTTATTTCTCTTCACTGGAAGTAATGGGTCCAGCCTAAACTATTCCAGCATAGCCAATTCCATGAAAGCATGTTTCACCTAGGTTTAACTAAAACAACTTGAGTGGCCTGCACAGGACCCTGACCTCAAGCCCATTGAACACCTTTGGGATTCATTTGGAAAGCTCACTGCACCCCAGTCCTTCTTGTCTGGCGTCAGTAAATAGTGAATAAATTAAAACAACTGGACATGGTGGCTATGGTGTTTAATCAGTATTTTAACTGTATTTTAAAGTACAATGAATTACACATTAACCAAAGTTATTCATGAGTATGTAGAGACTCTTGTAAATGAGAGAAATTAAGTTCTACAAGGGTTCACACACACACACACACGCTTGCTTTCATCTCACACACTAGAAAGCCCAAAGGGAGATTGATTAAACAATATAATTGTCGAGAACCAAAAGACTGAAAAAGAAAGTATTTGTACATTTCAGGTTTATGGAAAATAGGGAGGGCTTAATATGATTTCCTGTGCAGTCAGAACTGTTTACCAACATCAGTAATCAGGAAAAAAATACCTGGATGTTGGATTATTAAGCAATTCTGCAGTAATGCACAATAAAGGTTTTTTTATTATTATAAATAATAGTACATATTTTACATAATTATTTTACAGAATGTCCACACAGACGACATTTTCTCTGTTCTGCTGCTTAACGTTTTTAAATGTATTTGCTTTACAAAACAAAAATAATATATTTACATTTACTTTCTAACTAGTTTCTGATTATCCTCATTAACATTATTTGTGAAGTGAAATTTTCATCATTATTTTTCTGGTTTCGTGGCATCCCTGATACATAGGGTCAATTGATGTTTACATATACATACTGATATATTAATGAAATCAAACCGTTGTCTATTTACTCTGACACAGAATGGAGGCAGTCCTGCAAGTTCAGTAGGGAGCATGTGGGACTGTCAATAGAAGTCTTTAAACTGCCAGGTTTTTCCGGGTTCATATGTCACCTGGCTCAAAGTCTTTCAAATATAACTTAGAAGTTACAGATATTTCATAGCAAAAACACTTGTTAAAATAAATCAAGGTCTTGAATTCTTTTCTGAAGTGGTTTTGTTTTTCTTTGTTCTCTCTGCAGTTGTATCTGTGGCCTTTTAAAGAAGAAACCAAGGATCCTGGTTACTCACCAGCTACAGTATCTGAAAGCTGCTGATCATATCCTGGTTTTGAAAGAGGTGTGTATTCATAGCCCCTCAATACTAAATTTGAATCATGCCAGGCTACTTGTTCAACGCTTTATTCGATCCTTGTATTTATAAGGATTGTAGATTAGGAGCATCTACAAACCATGGGGATAGTGCTGCTGGAATACAGTAGTGTCATCATTCATAGCTTTGCATAAAATGTTACATGAAGAGCACAAACAAGAGAGCACATTCATGATATTTGTCACATTCTTGATAGTGATTTAATTATTGCCTGAGAAAGATCAAGCTTAATGTATTGCTACACTTATGTCATAATCCACACCAGGTAGTCAGGCGTACTTCCTGCATCAACACACTCTTCTACCTATATCGCTTTGTTGGCTTGTCCAATTGTTGCTTTCCTGTGTGAAAGGCCCTTAATACCATAAATGATTTCAGTAAATATACTAAATAAATAAATAGTAAATAAACGTATGTTATAAAAATATACGTGTTCACAATTCAGAATAGTATCTTATTGTCCATGTCATGTTAGTGAATGTCTTATCCTTAAATCAAGTCCTAAACAAGTCAAAACTCATGCCTATGTTGCTAAATATTTAATGACAAATATTGCAGTATCTAAGCAGATTCATATCGTCCATTGTTATAGCTGTCTTTCAGGCCATCAGAAAGTTCATAAACAAGCATATATATGTAAATATAGACTGTTGACTCAAAATATTTTGAGCCAAATGTGTGATGAATTAGTGTACTGTTTGACACTAAAGCTTTTATTAGCCAAGTACATATTTTTATACATATTTTTGCAAAATTTCTTAGCCAATGGACTCTCTTTCTTTCTGACTCTCTAACTCTCTCCCTGACTTGCAGGGTCAAATAGTTGTGCAGGGCACATACACAGAGCTGCTGCATTCAGGTGTGGACTTTACATCTCTGTTAAAAAAGGACGAGGAGGAAGAGCAGACAGGAGGAATTGGGAGCATAGAGTCTGCTCGCAGCCGAACCCTTTCACAGAACTCTGTTCGCTCAGGGACCTCATCAGTGGTGTCCAGTAAAGATGAAGCAGATCAGCTCCCTGTATGTTTAATAATTATTTCTTAAGAAGTACTGCATTAACATATAGACCAGCGGGGCAGTTCTTAAAGGTCACACAATAATATGAGTATATGTCACGAGTAGATTTCATTACACATGTGTATTGTGGTGACGTTGATGTTTCCAGGCAGAACCCGTTCTTACTATGTCAGATGAAAGTCGCTCTGAGGGGAATATAGGCATCCGGGTGTACCTAAAATACTTAACTGCTGGAGTCAACATACTCGGGCTGATTATCATTGTTCTGCTCAACCTGCTTGCACAGGTACAGCAAGCTATATAACCATAAGGATAGCAGATTTTTATCCATTATTCACTGAATATTTTGTTATGCTTACATTCCTTTTCAATTTTCAGACATCCTATATTCTTCAAGACTGGTGGCTTGCATTCTGGTAAGTAGAGTATTTAAATCTGTTGAATATAGAGAGTTACTTTTTATAGACTTTCTAAAGGATTCTGGTCCTGATTCTTTTCCCTCTTTGTTTGGCCAGGAACTGAATATTTATGCTAAAAGAATTTTCACTGACCACTTGATTTTACTCAACAGGGCTTCAGAACAGGAGAAGCTGCATGCGCTAAACCAAAACCTTACATACACCAATAGCATTAACATCAGCCTTAATCAGAATGTTACTCAGCAGCTGTCTATTGAATACTACCTGGGCATTTATTCAGGTATAGTCAAGCACCTGTATGACAGACTGACTCACAAGTCCCACACATCTAAATTAATGTATATTTTGAAAATACATTGGAATGTATAATCCTATGTGATGGATGAGTGAGTGTTGATCCAGCAATAACATTAGGTCTGTTTATTGTCTTCAGGTTTAACAGCGACCACTCTTCTGTTTGGCTTTACACGCAGTTTGCTAATGTTTAACGCTTTAGTGTGCTCTGCCCAGACGCTCCACAACCGCATGTTCAACTGTATCCTCAGGACCCCTGTCCGCTTCTTTGACATCAACCCTATAGGTGAGTCTGCAGGGTCTTTCTCTATTGCCTTCACAGGGTTGAATGCTTTCTTGTTTCATTTTTCTAAATTGTTATTAGTCTACATTTTGGTATATTGCATGTACCAAATCATATGGATGAGTTCTTCGACTGATCCAGTAGGGTGCAGTGGGATATCTCTTAACCAGGCCACTACAGGTGTTGGACAATGAAACTGAAACGCCTGGTTTTAGAGCACAATAATTCATTAGTATGGTGTAGGGCCTCGTTTTGCAGTCAATACAGCATCAAGTCGTCTTGGGAATGACAGATACAAGTCCTGTACAGTGGCCAGAGGGATTTTGAGCCATTCTTCTTGCAGAATAGTGGCCAGGTCATTACATGATGCTGGTGGAGGAAAACGTTTCCTGACTCGCTCCTCCAAAAGACCCCAAAGTGGCTCAATAATATTTAGATCTGGTGACTGTGCAGACCATGAGAGATGTTCAACTTCACTTTCATGTTCATCAAACCATTCTGTCACCAGTCTTGCTGTGTGTATTGGTGCATTAGCGTCCTGATACACGGCACTGCCTTCAGGATACAGTGTTTGAACCATTGGCTGCACATGGTCCTCCAGAATGGTTCGGTAGTTCTTCGCAGTGACACGCCAATCTAGCACAAGTATTGGGCCTAGGAAGTGCCATGATATTGCAGCCCAAACCATCACTGATCCACCCCCATGCTTCACTCTGGGCATGGAACAGTCTGGGTGGTATGCTTCTTTGGGGCTTCTCCACACCGTAACTCTCCTGCTGCTGGCACCATTGAAAACGACATTTGGCATTGGCACAAGTGACCAAAAGTTTGGCTATAGCGGCCCGGCCATGTATATTGACCCTGTGGAGCTCCCAACGAACAGTTTTGGTGGAAACAGGACAGTTGAGGTGCACATTTAATTCTGCAGTGAGTTGGGCAGCTGTAGTTTTATGTTTTTTGGATACAATCCGGGTTAGTACCCAGACATCCCTTTCAGACAGCTTCCTCTTGCGTCAATAGTTACTCCTGTTGGATGTGGTTCGTCCTTCGTGGTATTATGCTGACATTACCCTGGATACCATGGCTTTTGATACATTTGTCTTGGTCACAGATGCTCCAGCGAGACGTGCACCAACAATTTGTCCTTTTTGAACTCTGATACGTCACACATACTGTTGTGTGCATTGCAATATTTTAAGCAAAACTGTGCTATTACTCTGCTAATTAAACCTTCACACTCTGCTCTTACTGGTGGAATGTGCAATTAATGAAGATTGGCCACCAGTCTGGTTAAATTTAGCCATGAATCCTCCAACACTAAATTGGCCAGTTTCAGTTTCATTGTCCAACCCCTGTATGTCTAAACTGTAATACTTAATTTTGGAGAGTACTTCTAATAGTTGTGATCAGTGATTTGTTGAGTGATTTTTGTCATTTTTTTCCGCTTTTGCAGTCATGTATGATATGTATTCATTCAGCTTATTTTCATTTCAGTTAGCACATTTCCAGTTACATTTTGTGATTTTTAATTGTCACAATCCTAAAGCACAGTGGATGGAAAAAAAATTCAGTAGAATGTGAAGTTGGTTTATAGGAAAATTATTAAAACACATTATTGATGTAAATGTTTTAAGTGTAATAACTGCTAATGGTGTAGAAAAGAGTGTGTTATAAATGCAACAATATTATTAGTAAAGTATGGTAATTATTTCTTGAATGTTTGCAAGTCGCTTTGCGCTCAAGTATAAACCCCAAAGGTTATAAGGATGCACGGTGATGTAAAATGTGACTGTTATATTGTGAATTCTGTTTTGCATGTAATGCAGTTGCGTTGTTTGAACACCAGAGGTCCCAGTCTGCACACCCATAATTCAAATTTGCTCCCTAAACAAACGATAACATTCTTTCAGGGGGTAGCTCGCAAGATCTGTAGGCCAATAAAAAGCCTCATAGCTCCTGATTGCAATTCCTAACACACATTTTACATGATGTATTTACTCAACCGTGATATGACATTAAAAGATATCACCTAAAGTATTTGAGAAGCACTTTACTCTCTACTGCTTAAAAAGAGCTCTTCATAGGCTATAGAGAGAAATTGGCTATTGACTGATTATTTTCCGCAATCAGACACTGTTCATTCAGTTTTGAAACTGTAGTGCACATTTTTTATGATACAGAAATGAAAATGAGCCTTTTAAGTGATCCTTTACAATCAAATTTTGTTAAAATTATTCTGTGCTTTGAACTGAACATAAATTGTGAATAAGATCAAATTGTGAATTAATACACTGTGCAATAACATCATTATGTCAGGTTGGATAGGTTAAAGTTAATGAATAGCAATCTGGTCATTATCACAGACTGAAGATCAAAAGATGAATGAGACGATAGACCAGAATTTCAGCTTTATTTTCTCTATATTCCTGATAACTTTGCAACTTCCTGACAACTTCCTTGTCCTGACAACTTCCTTGTCCCTGTCCTTCTGTGTGAAACATACAGATGTGTAAAAACAAGTTTGGAACATGTCACCTTTTTATGGCAGACCACCCAATTTTTAGGTGATCAGAAATATCAGAACATATAATTTTAAACTAAATAACAATACTTGAAAAACAGCTTAGCAAAGCCATTTTAACATTTTAAAAGTAAATGATGCAGTGATTTTTGACTTACCCTTTATTTGGGCTGCTTATCAGGGTGTTCTGCTGATAGAGTGAGCAACACCTCAATAGCCTCACCATTATATGGTTGTTCAGGAGCCCAAGCCCATTACGCTACTTGGGTAATCAGTAAAAGCTACTGTTAACTATATTGCACCACTATATATCAGTCAGTTCAGGGTTGTTCTTGTCAGCTTCAGCTAACATATGAGCTGGCTCCTTTTGTTGATTTTTATCTATGTTTGTGAGTGAGGTATAAGATCAGTGTGCACAGGTGGTTTCTTTCTCAGTCCTTAAGCCATCACTCTGTAGATGGATGTAAGTTCTTATTCAACATGTTTATTTAATGACTAGCAGATTTATGATGTTAAAAACAGAACCAAAGAAACACTTTAAAAACAGAGCAAAGGAAATACTGCTCACAGAGTAACAAATGTACTGAATAGAATTGTGTTGGTCAGACTGATTGAAGTTAATAGGCTTCATTTTTTCTGCAATGTCATATATTTGTCATTATTTCCTATAGGTTCTAATTAAAGGACATTTGTTTTACAAATTTAATTCCTTTAGGTGTCTTTAATTCTAAATGGATGAGTAGGTAGTTGAATAATGATGTCTACAAATTATTTTTGTTGTATCCCTGTTTTCACTTTCTTACTTTTGCTTTTCTTCAGGAAGAATTCTCAACCGATTCTCAAAAGACATCGGTCAAATAGACTCCATGTTGCCTTGGACATTTGTGGACTTTATCCAAGTAAGCTGTGTGTGTGTGTTAGTGTATACGTGTACCTGCTTCATGTTCACAAAGTGCCATTGTCAAATGCTTGACAAACCAAATTAAAAGCACATAATAGTCTTCCATTAAAGCACTTTTCATTCTGTCAGGAAGAGTGACCCTTCCTTTTCTGTTGTGCTGACAGACTGAAAGGACTTTACCATCTTGACCATTGTCACTCATTATTTTATGGGCCTTTTTCACTGTCTACTTCTCACTATTCTTCCCCCATTTGCCACAAAGACAAGGGAGCCTATAGACAATGACTGAAGCCTTCCAGCTACCCATGTATGTGGAGGGCTTCGATTTTTTTTTCCCAGCCTGTGCATAGACGCAGTTCCTTTGAATGCCTGAGTCCCCCATTAAACCATGTATATTCACTCTTTCTCTGTATTGGTCACACATTTTGTTAGGAGAATGACCCTTGTCTTGGCTCACTGGGCCTTACTAAGAAAGCATTGACACATATATCTGTGCCACCCAGACAGAGTGTTTTACTTTGCCACATACCTAGCAGGGTGGTCAAGACGTTTTGTAACCAGGTTTTTTGCTTTAAATAGAAACTTTTAGAGGAAAACCCATTTCCATTGGGCCATGAAAAAAATTTAGTAAATGGAATGGTCAGAAAATGATGGTTGCTAGCACCCTTTCATTTCCTTCAGTTACATTATGCTAGAATTTGCTAGCATGTCCTATATGCTGATTATATGTTAGAGGATCTAAAAGGGACTTGAGATAAACCATGGGATATGCCTTTATTATATGGGAACTATCTGAAACTGTTGAGTCATGGCAAAATAGACTGTTGAGATGTGTAGGTAGCCCTGAAGTTTTAACACTACGCAGACTTCAACATATTCTTAAAGACTCAACAGTTAACCACTGTGACAAAGAGGTAATACAGTATGTCTCTCTCTAGGTGTTTTTGCAAATCTTAGGTGTAATTGCTGTGGCTTCTTCAGTCATCCCATGGATCCTGATCCCTGTGCTGCCCCTCCTTATAGTCTTCCTCTTTTTACGGCGCTACTTCCTTCAGACTTCACGTGATATCAAGAGACTTGAAGCCATTAGTGAGTTTTTTGAATTAGTTGTTTATGGGTTTTTCATCCACATGTCAAAATATTCAAGATTTATATGCCGAAAATAAAATGTGTGTTCTCCTATAGCTCGAAGCCCTGTATTTTCTCACTTATCATCCTCACTGCAAGGCCTTAGTACTATTCGTGCCTTCAAGGCTGAGGAAAGATTCCAGCATACCTTTGATTCCCATCAAGACCTTCACTCAGGTACGACAATATTTGCAAAGTGACTTATTATATGGCACGGGTGTCCAGTCTTAGCGGCAAATGTGCTGCCATGGCTGTAGATTTTTGTTACAATTTATTATTGATTTAAATACCAGGATCAAATGATGAATCATATGGAATCAGATGTTCAGTTTCAGTATGGTTGTAAGAAAAACCTGCAGCCTGGATAACACTGAACACCCTATCATATATCTTGCAGTCACACAAGCATTTTAATACTCATCATTTGTACACAGAGGCCTGTTTCTTATTTTTGACCACCTCCCGCTGGTTTGCTCTGCGTCTGGATGGAATGTGTTCCATATTTGTCACCATTACTGCCTTTGGATGCCTTCTGCTGAGAAACAGTGAGAAACCATCTCTATACCCTCTACCCTCTATACCCTCTACCCTCTGCACAGTTGCCCACTACAATAACCAGACTACTTATAGTCTTTGAATACTTTTGAATATCTTGAAATATTTAGACAGCCCTATAGAGTATGTTACCATGTGTAACTGTCAGCTACTTGAACACCTTGGACTTGTCTTCAGCTAACAGTGTCATTATTTTAGTGGAGAAAGTAGATACCAAAGCTAAGAGCTTCGGTGGAAAAATGCATACTAACTTGTAAGCTTTGATGATGATGACACCAATGCTGTATTTGTCAGGCTTGGAGGCAGGTGCTGTTGGATTAGCCTTGTCCTATGCTGTAACCTTGATGGGCATGTTCCAGTGGGGTGTGAGACAGAGTGCTGAAGTTGAGAATCTAGTAAGACCTTTTTATCCACATTGGTGTGATATTAAGGAAAAGATTTAGTACTTATTTGGCTGATGCATCGCCTACAGTATGTAATGTTTGTGTGTAGATGACCTCGGTAGAAAGAGTGATGGAATACACAGAGCTGGAGAATGAAGCAGCATGGGAAACACAGAAGCCTCCTCCAGGGTGGCCAAGCAAGGGGTTGATTACTTTTGATCAGGTTAATTTCTCCTACTGTTCCAATGGGCCTCCAGTGTTGAAAAACTTAACAGCGATGTTCAGACCAAAAGAGAAGGTAAGTCAAATCACACATGCCAGTTATAAATCTATCAACATGTGCATCCATCATGTTTTTTTTGGTAAATCTATTACTGTTACATGCTTGAAGCTTAGTGTTACAGTTGCTCAGTGTCCTTGATGTTCAACTGAACTTCCTTATCTGTTACATTGGTAAGGTTGGCATCGTGGGTAGGACAGGAGCAGGAAAGAGTACTCTGATCTCAGCACTTTTCCGCCTGGCAGAGCCACAAGGAAAAATCTATGTGGATGGTTTGTTAATTTCTAATATTGGCCTTCATGACCTTCGCCGGAAGATATCTATTATCCCACAAGATCCAGTGTTATTCACTGGCACCATGAGAAAGAACCTAGACCCCTTCCAGGAGCACACGGACAAGGATTTGTGGAATGCATTAGAAGAGGTATACACACTGTACATACTGGTCCATAAATATTTGGAAAATTAAATAACTATGAGCGTAAAGTGCAGGCTTTTAGATTTCATTTCAGGCTAGTTACATCTGAATCAGGTGACGGGAATACAATTTGCAGCCCATTTTACTAGACCCTGTTTTGTGGAACCAAATGTAATTTGTCAAACATAAATTGTCAACTGTCACAGTTCCACTGGAAGCCAAAACAAGTGTATGCCATAAGATGAGGTGGTTGTTTATTATATTTGACACAGACATCCCCTCCTGGAGGTGAGTTCCTTATCTGGAAAATGTTGTAAAAGTATCTGTATAACTGTAGAGATCCACTACAGTTTTTTTCTGGGGTCGTTTTGTGTTCCTGAGTTCAGCAGTGTATTTTTTCTTTCTAAGAATGTATCAGATACGTTGTTTGGCCACAACAATCTGTGATGGGTTTGTATACAAATTTCTGAATGTATATAAAGTGCTGTAATTAAAGCTGAAAATCCGCAGTTTGAGCTCTTATTCAATATTATATTTCACCAGTGGCTGAAAAATAAGAATGTTCAAAAATTAAAGGACCTGACTATACATACAAAATTACTGGCACTATGTCACAATACTGTAACATCATTAGTATTTGTGAAAATGATTGTTTTTGTGTAGGTGTAGATCTAATAAACATGACTTAACTATAATAAAAGTAAAATGTAAATGTATTCAGATAGGTTTTTTAGGTTAACTCTTATTAGGGCTACCCTTTTGGGCCCAGCTTGTGTTTTTACTTCTTACTTTTACTTTTTATATTCACTTATATACACTTTCAGGTCCAGCTGAAGTCTGTGGTGGAAGAGTTGCCTGGTAAACTAGAGACAGTTCTGGCTGAATCTGGTTCTAACTTCAGTGTTGGCCAGCGGCAGCTTGTGTGTCTTGCCAGGGCCATCCTGAGGAAGAACCGAATCCTTATTATCGACGAAGCTACAGCTAACGTAGACCCCAGGTGACTATGAGTGAATAACATGAGGATATACTACTGCTGTGATTAAAGACATTTGGTAAAACGTGTTTTTTTACTAATTACAAGATGTGATATTAGGATTTTGTACTTAATCCTCAAAATATATTTTTTAAAAATCTTCTTTTTCCACCCTTACAAAATATATTATTGGTAACAGTGTTTAAAAGCATCATTAGATTGCTGACAGCATGCGAGCAAACATACAGCATGTGATGTTTTTATATCTTTTGTATATCTTCTAGAGTCTATATATATTGTTGTCATTTTGCTGACCACTAAATAATAAACGTACTTATAAAAGTACAGCTTTACACTTTTGTTTGGATCAAACTGTCATTCTGGCCCAATTTGTGACCACATATTGGGAATTTTGCCCTTCTGTGATGTACTGTTCCCCCAAACACAAGATACAGAACCTGTTTCTAAGTCATTAATACAGTAAAACGTTGTTTAGGAACTGTTTGTAAAGATAACACTATCACACATTACTTTTATCTTTATAGATAGAGTTGCAATGGGTTTTTCTGTGTACATTTAATATAACAGCAGCTAAATTAAATATGCATGGAATCCCTGCTCCCTGCTCTTTAATATCCCCCTGTATTTTGTTCCATCCATTCCCCCATCACATTTGACAAGAAACCTAGGATCTGAGGGTGAAAAGCCTCTTAGAGCATGATGCTGCCATCACCACATTTCACTGTAGAGATGGTGTTAATTGATTTAATTGTTATTTGAATTCTGATGTTTGTTTTTTTTTTACCATTGTTCTGTTGTTTACTATGTTGGAACATTTGATTAACTGTTATATATTAAATAAGCAACAGAATTGTTGTGTTAATGGAGCATTGTTATGCCTAATAAGTAACATGTGCTGTTTGGATTCTGCCAGAGAATTAAAATTTGGAACATCAGTGCAGGAGAGAAAAAAACAGCTTATATAATGACATTTAAATTATTTTCTTTTTATGCTCTTTTTTGGTGACATCGGAGGTAAATATGTAGTAGTTACCTGAAGTGTCAACTATGTGCTTGCCAAGACTGCAAAACTTTCATTGAGTTTGTTTCATGCTGAACCCAAACATCCTCCTTTTAACATGACAGAAAGTGAAGGCACATTGTGAGCCTCAAGAGTATGTGAGATTAAGGGAAAGGAGCATGGCCTACAAGCCAGAGAGATCCAGATTCAACTGTCAACTGTCTCATCTCTTGGTTTCATTGGTAGACTGCTCATTTGGCATATATTTTTATTTATAACTTGTTCCAGTATATCCAGGGTTACAAAGCTCCTATGCAAAATGCATACATTGTAATAGTCACAGAAATGGACAATGGACTTAAACACTTTAATGCTGATAAACCAAACTGATAATTCTATTCTTTAACTGTATTGAGCATAGATTTGAATACAAAAGACTTATCAGCCACTGTAACATGTTTACATGTGCATAGGTTGCTTTTTTGCCTTAAAATCCTCACATTGTATCCTCTATTTTGATTGGTAAAAACAGATCATTTATGGTCATTTTAAGCTAAAAATATTTGGCACTTAAAGTTTCATCAACTTATTTTACTCTCTCAGCTGTAACTTTTGCCAAGTTGTAATATGTAACGATCAGGTACCTGGACTCTTGAAGTGAACACATGGCCTTCTGGCAATCAGTATGAATTACACAGCATTCACTCACATCTTGTTGAAAAGCTAAGCCATTTGCGTGTGTGCGTTTTACAGAACAGATGACCTCATTCAGAAGACCATCCGGGAGAAGTTCCAGGATTGCACTGTCCTAACCATCGCCCACAGACTCAACACAATCATAGACAGTGACCGAATACTGGTGAGTGGCACAGAGCGGTTTCACTCCCTGTGTTTTTTTTTCTTCTTCAAAAGGTTTTAGTTGGTGCCCTTAGCTAATAGACAACACAGGTTTCACCGAAACAGCGAGGGACTTTTTGTTTAAGGTTCAGCTGGAGGACTGTAGCAGGGCTGTAAGGAGCAATGTTTGTTGCAGCTTTACCAGATTAATACATACTTTTACAAAGAATGTCTAAAGAAGCTTAAAACAAATGAAAAGTGCAGAGATGCAATGTTTGGATACTTAACTCCACTGATGTGCTGCCTCATCTCTGATTTATTATTAGAGTGCTTTTTGTGGCTGTACAAAACCTGCTGCCAGAGGTATCGAGGTGATTTGTCATTCAATGTGATGGTGTCATTTTGTGCCATGCGCTCCTCACATTGTCCAAGAGCTTGTGAAACAAATAGGGGGTGGTGTAAAAGAGGTAACACACAACAAAGTGTTTCTATGTGAATTATAAGTTGTTGCTTCAGAGCATCATGTATAATTAATGCACTTTTAAGTCCACTGCTTTTATATAATTTAATCGCAGCAGGATAGAACAACATGGAAAGCTGTTTGTATTACCTTTTTCACTTTAAAAACAGCAGTATGCTCTGAATGCTCTACATACTCAGGATCACCCGGTTGTATTTAATGTTTGTATTTAATGTATATAGTGTTTTGTCTCAATTGTTACCTGTTTTATGTTGGTCTGTACTTGAGAGCCACAATCAGCCGGAATCAAATTCCTTGTGTGTGTAAACATATTTGGCGAATAAAACCTGATTCTGATTCTGATGTCTGTCTTTGCCTAATTACACAGAGAAATGGATTATATTATTACATTTCTATTATAGCTTCCTGAACAAGTGATTTAGTTGTGGATCTAGAACATATTTGTTACAATCATGAGTGGTGAATTTGTTTGCTTTCCCCTATGTGAGGATACAAACCATTTATTTTTGTATTTATTATGACAAATGAGCAAAAGAATATGAAACCAGATGGGGTAAATGCTTTTTCACTGCAGTTTCTAACTGCTGTACATGTCGTACTCACTTCATTTAGGTCTGAATTTTGTTTGAACACTCTGCATTATCTCTGTTGTCTCGCCTACGAACACACAGCAACGGTTAATCACACTGACTCATTCTACTTTCAGTCTCTGCCATGTGTTCAATTCACTTACACACGCACATGAAGCGTAAACATACACACGAGCACACACACACACACACACACAAACTATGTGACTATGACTATCTTCACATTTCATACTTCACATAATTACTGTTTGCCTCACAATAACGCCTGGTCTTACTGATGTTATTACAGCTTACTGGCTTACTCACTGCTGTCATTACTGCTGATCAAGGTCTAAAAAGCTGACAGTGGATACAAATATTAATCTCCCTCTATGTATGATTAGGCCACACTGTAAGTATTGTTTAGAGGTTCTTTCTTAAATCCTCTGACACAGAAAGTCTCTTGCTTGCAGGTTCTTGATGGTGGACGTATACATGAATATGATGAGCCCCACGTGCTGCTCCAGAACAAGGATGGAATCTTCTACAAGATGGTGCAACAGACAGGAAAGGCAGAGGCAGGGTCTTTAATACAGCTGGCAAAACAGGTACAAAATATATATTTAACACATCATACCTTTAGTCTTTCACTTACTTGTGTGTATATACACACTCACACACCCACACACAAACACTCTCTCTCTCTCTCTCTCACACACACACACACACACGCACATGCACATGCACATGCACAAATCCATCCGAACACATGTACAGTATAGGACCAATCAAAAGGCTGGGCTTTAAACATACATTCAATCAGGCGAGTACAAAGGTCTCAGTGGTACAGTGCACGGACATGAACATAGCCATGGAGCTTCCATTCCTGCATTAAACATGTCCTCTTTTCTCCCATCCTGTTCTCTATCTGTGTATATCACTGTATCTGTGACAGAAAAGCACAAAACTGTTTGAAAGAGCTCTGGCCATTGTGCCTTTACTCTGTATCAGTTATCCCTCTCCTTTGGCAGGTTGATGGGGAGGTATTGTAGGAGTCTTTTACTCCACCCCAACACCCCCACTCGACACCCCCAGTCTTTCTTTGGATCAGGTTCCCCTCTGCCTCCCACACTGCTGAGTTAATTCACAAAGCTAGCCCTCTGGAGATTACTGCTGAGCTTTTCAAACACACATCATCTGATACTGCACCACTCTTCCTTTGTTTCTTATGAATGCAAGCACAATTGGGAGTACATCTGATACTGTAGCCAACTGTTTTTGGTCGCTCTTTGTGTTGTCTGCACTTTTTCCTTTCCAGTAGACTCGTTTTTATCCAATCAGTGCTCAAAGCATGTAAGGTTTTGAGTCTTAGAAAATAATGAAATTAAAGAAGGGGGAATTTTTGTTCACTTGTCTATTGTGCACATGCTCATGTTTAGGAGTGCTTTGCTTGTTAAAAAGGAAATGCGAGGTACATTTCATCTCCTTTTATGTCTACTGAAAGGGACTTGTGCATAAGCTGAGCTGTTCACTCATTTGTGCTCTCTCCACCATCTGTAGGCATATACGAACTGCCGTCAGCCAAAGCTGACCAATGGCCTGACCTCCAGTAAAGAAGTTAACCTGGTCATCTTTGAGACTGCTCTGTAAAAGCCTAGTGGACTCGGGTTTGGAGGGCTTCTGCAGCTAGCCCACAACATCCATCAACTGAAGACTCAAATTGTGTACAGAAATCATCATCATCAAATCACATATATGTATTCAAGAATGAGTTAACCCCCTGTTTTTTGGTTCAACATCAGATTTAATTATATTGGAATTTTTCTGCTCATTTTGAAGTGATTCACTACAAAAATTCATTCGGACTAGTATTTATTTTTTAAGCAATCAGACTAAATATATTAAACAGGGTACATCTGTATTCGTTTTAAATCCATGTGTGTTCAACTGTAGGCTTGAACAATGAATATCCCTGACATTCGGAGGTTGCAAAGATAAAATGCCAGGTTCAGTTTGTCCTGCTGAAAGCCAAAGAACTGCCCTTGAAGCTTTGAGATTGATCCCATTCAAAACCATGGGCATCCATCCTCTTTTTGCTGCTAAACCAGCCTCGATTTCTAAGGGGAGAGTGGAATATTTCTTATCTACACCACGCACACTGCATATATTAATCCTTTTGCAGGCTGAACGGAGTAAAGAACTCATTCAGTGTGAATTCAGTGTACTCTTTATTCAGCTGTCTTGTGCAATTTCTCCAGCACACGTGCTGCAATCCTGCTCAGGAACTATCTAATTATATATTATCATACCACAGAAGTTGTTTAGAGAATATTTATATATCTAAGTAATAATGCTGACCAACAACTGAGATTATTATTGTTATTATATTAAGATTATTTCCAGTTTGTTCAGTGATGGCTATCCATACTTAAGGTTCTTTTCTTTTTTTAAATGACATGTCTTTTTCTATGTATTAAACTTGGAAATCTGTTTGTTGTGAACCTTTTTTTTCTGTAACTGACAGGTAAGAAGAACATCTTTAAGGCAGATATGAGATAGAGATAGAATCTGAAACGCCAGTTTAGACTGGGGAAGGATGAGCATTTCAACTGACACTGATTGTCAGTAACACTTATATTTAAGATATACATATATTTAGGGTAAGATTATATTTAAATTCCATACATCTTTGCATCCACACACACACACACACACACACACAAACTGTCTATTTTCTTTATTCTTCAGGATGGAGGTTATTTTGTTTACAGTCCACACTGTTATACTTTGTATTATAACCATGTAAGAAAAAGTCTTTCACCCTGGCAGAATGGTGGATTAACTGTGAGCAGGAGTATTGTTGGACCAAACAGGTGTCAAATCTCATCCTTTTCCCCTCTTCATTTGCTTCTATAACATCCTTAGAGTGTAAACGATACCTTGGTCCTTTCTCTTCTTCGATGGGTAAACAAAAGTGTGAGATGTTTGCAGGGGAGGGTCCCATTGTGTCTAGTTCAAAGATATGAATGCCCGTGAAGGAATGTGTGGCTCGACACTTTTACAAAGGGGCTTTTAATGGAAAAGGTTGGGGGCAAATATGAAATGGATAAGCAAATCTATTATTATTGAAGATATCTGGTATGCCACCCTCAAGCAGTAATCTTACACCAAATTAGGCTACATAGCAATAAAGTGTGTAGTAATAGTAACCTAGGCTATGCACCCAAGGGCTTTGATAGGCAAAATCTATTCAGGATTTAAGACTTATTAAGGCTACTTACAGTGAGCCTCATTTATCAAGCTGGTATTGAATGGGCTGTAACCGTAAATAGTTCATACAACATACAAGTGTTTGCACAAGAAATGTAAATTCTGAAAAATGTTTGTGTTCTAATCAGGCTGTGAGTGTGAGTAAATGTATGGATTAGAAGCCCAAGTTAATTTGCAAATTTCCAAAAATTTCTAAATTTACAAAAACATATCAACATGCTTAGTTCTCTAGAATAACACTAAAATGATTGATGATGACAAAGCAAGCAACCTAACACAAACCCATAAATTAATTAAGTGTATTAAAACCGTGTCTTCCCATAGCGATAAAAATGTCTCAGCTAATGGAAAATAAAAAGTATTCAAATATTATGATTATGATTATTATTATTATTGTTGTTGTTGTTGTTAGTTATTGTTAATTTTTCTATTTCCATAGAATTACGGAATAAATAACCATAAATTTCAATTAATGTCAAGTCAAAATAATCTCCACTTGTGTTTTCAGCCTTTAACGTTCATTTTGTGCTCATTGTTGTCTATGCGCCTGTATTTGTGTGGCGTTTTGTGGGTGTTGCTACATGTGCTTTCGACTTCACGAGCCATCAACATAAGCACATGACATGAGTGTAGAGAACATCAGCGTTTCCGTAACTAAATCCATCTGAATTGTTTGGCTCGGATTATTCAAACATTTCACACAATTGTCAGTAAGAATTCAGTAAGATTACACTAATGTCACTCAAACCAATGATAATGAGCTTAATACGAAAAGTGAGCTCTTATAACTGGGACGACTACAGGCCTATAAGCATATCACTGGGTGAAGTCTACATATTCGCATAAAACGGGAACGTGTCGCATGACCCACACACATCCTGAAGGTCGAAAACAACGCGAGTTTTGTTTCAGGGTAAGAATCATATGTAGAATTTAAATGGTATTTGACATTTAATATTAATCTAATACCGCTGATAAAAAAAACACAGGATACGTCACCAAATATAATCACGTTTCCGTGCATGAAACTGGACACACCTACTCACCAATCAGCGTTCAGATGTAGGCCAGCGGAAGCATAACTACAGAAAAATATACCCATATACCCCCTCTCTCTGTCGCGATGCAAAGAAATTTTAATGCAGACGTGTATTACAGAAGAATATTAAAATTCTCCTATGTAAATTCTCCCAGGTAAATCTTTTTTCCTAAAGCTGCCCATGGTAAAATTCTTGAAATTAAAATGTTTTGGGTTTTTTTTTGTTTTTTTTACATAAAAACCTGAAAGTTGTTTTTCAATTTGAAACAAATTGGGGAAATAAATTCAATTAACAGTTTCTATTCCAGCAACCATCAACAAAACTTTCCAACACTATACAACTTGTCTTTCATTTCCTTTTCTTCCATTTTCAATTTCCATTTCAGGATGCTGAGCCCTTTCTTTAAACCCTGCTGCCTTGCTGATAGATGAGGGCCCCAGTGCTCTCTGCCCTTCTGCTTCATTGAAAAACTGTGGCTTGGGAGTAGAACAGCTCTTAGCAGCTTTTCTCCCAAAGCAGTTTCAGAAAGCCCCCAATGAATGTGAATAGGTCAAAAGACCAAAGACAAATTGAGTGGACAAAAAGCACTGGTCATTGTCTTGCCATTCATTCTTATTGTCCTCATTCACAAGCAGCACAAATTTCAGGGCATTAGCCACACAGTGTGACCATCTTTCTCTCTCATTGGAGTTGTCCTCATCCCTCTTTTCACAATCATTAGATTCATTACACAGCACAAAAACATCCAACAAAACAGCTTATTATATCAGATGGATTCTTGTTTAAAGAGAAGGCCACTGAGATAGACACTGGAGTGGAAGGAAGCTCATCATGGTTGACACAATGAGGAAAGCAAGCAGTGTCATATTACAAAATACTACTATATTTACTTATATAATAGATATAATGCATATAAAATTGCTTCTGATTTTTCAAACTGCAAAAAAGTCTTGCCTTTTTTTATTCAACCGTTTCAGTAAATATTAACTAAGTATAAACCAATCTCAGTTACATTTATTTAATGTTTACTTGTGTACACTCCTTTTCTTCTAAATGAAAGTGCAGAATACCATAAGCTGTAGCACCATGGTTACATCATTGTGAAAAGTTAAAGGGAATGCACAGCTGTCCAAAGAGAAGGGGCCCTCTTCACTGATGAGCAGTGAAAGCCTTTTTTTTTTTTTTTTTTTTTTTACAAAAAATACAATGCTCCTTCCCTTTCCTCAAAATAACTTTCTTTAAACACTAAATGAGCTTATCCTTGAGAGAGAATTCAGATCACTCATGCAACCCCAGCTTTAAGATCAGCAGAGAGTAAAAAAGGAAAGGGAGGAGCAAAGTGGAGTCATTTGACTCTTTGATTACCTTTTATTGTATCATTGTGGTGTTATCCACACTTGGACCCCCATGAGTCTCTGAAAATACGGTATGGCCAAAAAGAAGAAGAATTACAGATTATCTGCCATTTTGAAAATGTTCATTTACTGAAATATTTCCATTAAGTAATTTTAATGTAATGATGAAAACATCAACCAAAATTTACAAAATGTAAAAAAAAATGCTAAAATTTTTAGATTTAAGATATGTTAAATAAAATAATAATAATAATAATAATAAGAAGAAGAAGAGGCTCAAAAACTCAAAAGCCCAGCACATTTTGAGCTTCACGCCTTCACTTTCAGTAACTGCTTTATCCTGATCAGTTGTTATCTCAGGAACACTGGAATAAGGCAGGAGTTCAGCCTCTATGCAATGTCTGTCCATTACAGGGCACCATGCATATTCACACACCTTGGGACAATTTATCTTATCCTCCCATTTAATCTATAATTTAGAATATGTTAAAATAAAAAAGAAGTGCAGCAGAGTATAAAATGAACACTTATCTTCATCAACATGAGTGTACAAAGTTAAAGAGATCAAAAGTAAAAAATAGACTTTTTTAATTTTATTTTATTTTAAAATAATTTTAAAAAACAACTTTTGCCAATCCAATTTCTCATTTTTAGCCAACATAACATGAATTCACTGGTCCGCTCTTAATTAAACACTTTATATTATGTATTGTTGTAAGCTTGTGTAAACTTCTTATTTTGTTTCACATAAAAAATATACTAGGTCTGATAATGACTATCTTTAGGAAGGCACATTCCACTGGAGGAAATGAATATCTTAGAATTCCTTTTTGTTTTGTTTTTCCTGTTAAGACTCATCAGTTTGAGGCTCATGGAGGCATTTACTAAAAATGATATTAGATTTGTTAAATTGCACCTGTTCTTCAGAGGCACCATCATCATCATCATCATCATCACCCTGCTCTGTCAGTCAAACTCTGCTCCCCTCATGCTGCCATCACGTCCTGTCTTATAATGAAATATCTTCAGGACGAGGTAATCACACAGAAAAGCAACTGCAAGGTTGTAATTACATATCAGCAACTCGTCTCTTATTATGAGCTCCAAGAGACGTGTTAGTAACAGGAGGTTATGATTGCCTCAAAAAATTAATATGACAGTGAATATTGAATGAATGAACGAATATTACTTCTTAAAGACTTAAGAATGGAGAGAGAGAGAGAGAGAGAGAGAGAGGGAGGGAGCACTGCTTAAGTAGTAAAGAGACAGAAAAAGGGTTCCCCACTATCATTATCTTACATTTGATCTAACTACAAACTATTAAGTACTTTAATTAGTGATTATAGTAGATAATGCAATTTAACACGTCACACAAAATCACCTATTGGTTTTGGTTGTGCCTAAGCAAAGCTAAGACCTTTCCGAGAGCAAACGTTAGAGGTATTGTGGCCCGAGGTGAGAACAGGGGCGC
The DNA here is from genome assembly GCA_028566695.1 of Bagroides melapterus. Classification (NCBI taxonomy): domain Eukaryota; kingdom Metazoa; phylum Chordata; class Actinopteri; order Siluriformes; family Bagridae; genus Bagroides; species Bagroides melapterus. Next base: position 213,013 of record JAOTRN010000012.1, read on the forward strand.
GTTTCTGTTTCACGTGTGACGTCATTGTCGGGCGCGTCTCAGTAGGAGGTTCTAAAGCTCACTTTACTTAACGGATCAGCTCTTAGCCAAGTACATTAATCACTGAGCACCTGTTGGAAAGCAGCTCGACATAAAAGTGCCGGTTTACCTGTTGGTTATGTTCTCTGAAAGCTGGTTTCATTCGTACAGTGTTGACTAAATGGATTTGGAAAAGGTAACAGAGATTTTCACAGGACTCTAACTCGATAGCCTACACTTATAAAAGTGTTTGTGTGCTCTGACGTGTATGTATTGTTTATACACCAGGAATACAACATTTTGTTACTCGAATTTGAGGTGGTGTTTGGAACTTAAAGAAGTAGGCCACCTGCCTAAAACAGCTGGAGAAAATGTCGAAACAAACTGACCATGTAAAACGTCCAATGAATGCTTTTATGGTTTGGTCGAGAGCCCAGAGACGGAAGATGGCACTTGATAACCCCAAGATGCACAATTCTGAGATCAGCAAGCGGCTCGGAGGAGAGTGGAAACTTCTGTCAGACTCGGATAAAAGACCCTTTATCGATGAGGCCAAACGTCTCCGCGCGGTTCACATGAAGGAGCATCCGGACTACAAATATAGACCGCGGCGCAAGCCAAAGAGCTCAGTGAAGAAAGACAGGTATCAGTGTAATGTGGCTTATAACCTTGGAGAGCAGGACGCACTCAAAGGGGTACTAACGAATCCTGAAAAGACTGCTGCCGCTGTAGCCGCCGCCAGAGTGCTCCTCAGTCACTCTGTACCACCGACCCCTTACCCTTACCTGGACATAAACTCGAAAATGTCAGAATTGTCGGCGACGTCATTTACACACACTTCGCTGGACTATTCCGGACGCGTTGTTGCCTTTCCTAGAATGGGGATCGTTGGTGCAACGCACACGCACCCCTCTCCGGGCAACCCTGCCTATATGATGCCCTGTAACTGCCCAGTGTGGACGGCCTCTGCGCCTCCTCCTCCTCCTTTAGCTTATGTGGTTTTACCGGGAATGCGCAAAACTCTGCACGAACCTTATTCTGCATTTGCCGCGGCCTTATGATGGCCACACGCAGTACATACTTTAACAATGTATAGTAGTGAGCTGTAAGGACTCTTTTTTACTGGAAAAAAACGCATTTGTGCATCTCACACTGTACCAGCACCTATGTTTACCGAGCAGCAGTAATAATAATAATAATAATAATAATAATAATAATAATAATAATAATAACAACAAGAACAACAAAATAAAATACTGTCCTTGAGTGATATCCGTAAATTGTTCAGTTTTATACTAAATCTATGTGCT
>JAOTRN010000012.1:214440-229476 GCA_028566695.1 Bagroides melapterus
CTCACACTGTACCAGCACCTATGTTTACCGAGCAGCAGTAATAATAATAATAATAATAATAATAATAATAATAATAACAAGAACAACAAAATAAAATACTGTCCTTGAGTGATATCCGTAAATTGTTCAGTTTTATACTAAATCTATGTGCTGAAGAATCATAAACAAGACAAACCAAACTGAGTTAGTTATCAGTATTAAATATTTAGTTGCCATTTTTGGAAACCTAAAGAATAGCCTAATGCAATGGCTTATATATACAATATCAATTGTATATAGTTGATCTTTAATTCGTCAGATCATTTTTACTTCAGTTGATCTTCACGGAAATTAATTAAAGGTGAAAAAAGCACTTGGCATGTTTTATCCAGTATTTCATTTCAGTAATGGGTCTTGGGGAGATTCATGTGTGGTGGGCTCATGCAACTTTCAGAAAACAGCAACTGCATAAATAATTAACGTTAAAGCAAGTCAATTAAAAGAAGCCAGCATGAATTTGAGCACGGATATAACAATGTTTAAATAATAAACATTTTAACTAAAGATTTTGTAATACTGGCATTTTATTGGGCATATTATTATTGTTGTTGTTATTATTATTAGTAACGTTATCCCCTTTGAAGTAAACTAAACTTCATTTGAAACCTTATTTCATCACTGTGTTGTACATATAGGTTTTAATAAATAGTCTAATCATTCTTTAACAGTCTAGCGCCCAACATCATCTGGAAATGTAATATAGGAATCTGGCTCAGCTTTTGGCATAAAAAAGCTAAAATATGACATGGCATTGTTATTTTAATAAATAATTCAATACAATGTAATTTCATTCCTAACTCTGCTGGGGGAAAAACACAGTCCTTAAGAACATTTTACAAATCCTGATCCTGGAGTCCTGATAGCAACACCACTGATTTCAGTTCAGCTAATTAACAGTCCTGTGGTGAAGTGTCAGTTTATTCAGAGCCTATAAGGCTACAGGGTGTACTGTAGAAGCAAGTTGCATTAAAAAAATCTCTATTTGTTTCTATCAGATTGCGTTACAATTTTTTCAGTTGGTAATAAATAGCACAAGTGCTTCCATAGATTATAACCATGCTCTGTTTTTATTTATCAACATTCAGCTTTTTTACTGACTTTTAAAAGTGATTATTTCAGGCACTTGTAAAAATGAACATCAAACCAGGTACAATATTAAATGTATTTCAGACAACAAACAAATTAGTTCTGTGTGCAACTGCATATGTACCCATTGCTCTGTACAGTCAAGAATTTTTATTCATGACTTTTTTTTTGTAATAAACAGAATCTAGTTTTATTGTAAATCAGTGTGTTCATGATTCACATGAAATCTTGATCTGTCATAGTGGGATTCCATAACACTTGTGTATAGTGACGGTAAGTTACAGAGCATACTGTAAACCAGCGCTGGGAGCCTGTGCATTAAGAAAAATCTCTCACATAATGGAAGTTGATTTACTTCTTTTCTTCAGATTTCATTACAATTTTCTGTATCAAATAATACCAACACCATCTTTGATGATGATGATATATTTCAGAATAAAATATAAACTCGATAAACTAAGGAATAACACATTCTGTTAAATTACCATTACAGAAAATGAAAACACAAAACAAGCTACAGTTACAAGCAGTTTACAGTTTTACCTGAAATCCCCTTAAATATGTTCTCACTACAAATCCTGTAGACATGCCTTAGTACACAACTACACAAAAGATCATTTTATTGCAATCGCTGTAGCATGATTGATATAAATTATAGTAGTAAGAGAGATTCGAGTTACTTTAATTGCTTATGGCATGATATTTTTAATGGATTTGTGGATAGACTGAGGACACAGGACTGGACCGCATTACCAGTTTATTAGCATCATTCGAGATTGTTCAGAGCCTAAAAAGTGCAGTATGATCTACCACAGTTATTCTCTTTCTATAAGCAGGTTCTTGAATATGTAAGTGTGATTTTATCTTTAATCCTTTTTGGCCTCAGCTACACTAAATACACTAAATGTTCTTCAAATCCAATTAACATTTTTATTCTGAAGGACTTGCACACAACTGCAGTTAAAAAGCCAGGTTCATGGAGTGTTTTACATTTATTAGGTAATTTTAATGGAGGTGAAAAGGCTACATAGTGCTCCCCAGTGGAGAAAGCCTGGTATAAGAAGACAGAGTAAATGCAGCATCCTTGTAAATCATATCTAGCCACAGACATATCATATCTTCCATAATAACCACAGGTTTTTGTTTATGAAGCGTTTTACCCAGTTCAACATAATCTATATATATTCTCCGTCTCTGTTTTTATTCCTCAACAGAACAATAACATTAGACTTTTTCACTGGCAAAGTGATTGTCATTTCAGGCACTTGTGAAAGTGAACATCAAACCACATACAATATTAAATGTACTTACTAATTCAGACATCAAACACTGGCATCTTTATTCAAGTTTAGTTATAAAAACATGCATGTGACATTTGTTCTGTGTGCAAATGCATATTTACCCCATTGCTCTATACAAGTCAAGAATCCTTACTCAGGAATTTTTTTCGCCAGTAAACAGACCCGAGATTTATTGTAAATCAGTGGGATTCCATATTATTATGATTCCATAACCAGTAACATTCATTCATCTTCAGTAACTGTCTTTGTCAGGGTCATGATGTACTGTATCCACAGCCTAGGATGAAATACACTCTGTTCCAATATTGCATCATGTTCCAGCTCTTTAAAACTAGATTTTGATGCCCTTTATAGATAGTGACAGGTAACAAATTAAAAAAAAAAAAATCAAGTGTCAGTAAAACAGCTTCATTTCTCCTTGGTACAAAATCTTCCAAGTTTGTGGAACTGTAGTAGAGGAAGTAGAGGGAGGAACAGCATTCTTCCAAACCTTAGCTGGTGTTCTGAAAACAGCGTAAGTGCCTGCAGCCTAACATATCACTCCCAAATCTCCTAAAGGTCTGTAACTGGGTTGAGGTTTGATGACTGTGAAGGCCATAGCAAATGAATTATATTTTCATCCTCATCAAATCATTCAGTGTGTCGTTTTATCCTGTGGATGGGAGATATTGTCTTCCTAGAAGAGACCACTCCCATCAGTGAACATAATGTTTCATCATAGGATACAGATGATCACAAATATTTTGTATTAATGGTTTAATGGCTCTTACCTAGAACAGGGCAAGTGGAGCCAAACCATGGCTTCAAAATATTTCAGATAACAGAGCTGCTGATATTTCATTTTATTGTCATCGGTCTGTAGTAGTTAATAAGTGGACCATTAAACCACAGATAAAATACAAACTGAGCTTTCCATACATCAGCAACATCATCTAAATGATTACCTACAAGGTCCTTTTCTAGTTTCTTGGCATTTCTTAAACTGATGAAATCTTGCTAATCTGCAACAAAAAGGAAATCTCAGTCCTATATGTCTCTCAATACAACATACAGGTTCTTATTTTTCCTGAAGGGCCTAGCTGTTGTATATTATCTCCACCCTGCAACATTGCATATGATTTAAAGCATGTGCAAGGTAACGTGTACATGATAATACACCTGATTTTGCGCCATACACACCTTTTGCTCCATCTATCAGCATAGTGTTTCTTCTGGAGTGGCCTTGTGCTCTTTACGGACTGGAGTGAATAGTTTAGTATGAGTACTGCACTTCAATATCGTCCCCGCTGGTGCCTGGACATGGTTAGGGGAAGTGTCACAGAGGAAAGAGATGACACTTCCCAGTAAAGACTACGAGAGAGGAATAGCCTATACAAGATCACCACTGAGATGGACTGGCACAGAATCACTCCAATGGTTATAACCTAAAACACAACCAGCAAAAAAAAAAAAAATAATAAATAAATAAATAAATAAATAATAATAATACAGAAGCTTATTTTGAAGTTCTTGAAATCATAATGGCAGAAGTAGCTCTCTTACCTTTTCTTTTTGATGCTCACTGAACAGGATGGAAAGGAGAACAAGGGCTGGGTGGCACAGAAACCACAGGAAACAACCCTAAGATACATTTTTCATTAAATAACAACATGAGAGAGTGAAACAAACTAGTAGATGCATAAATACGCAGGTTTTAAAGGTCCACCCATATCATACACAAGATCAAATAAATCTCACATAACTAGAATGAATATCTTAATTTAGAAATTCTTAATTAACTCATTGTAATTCATTTATACATAACATTTGTAATTTCTGAAAGAAACCTGTTAGTTAAAAAAAATTAAATCTACCGTTTGTTTCAATGTCAAATCATATAACTGTTCGTGAATTATTGCAAATTTGTTTATTTATTTCAATTACACACAAAAATGTGAAATGGGATCCGTTTCAATTTGTTTCCTTATAACAATACCCAGATTGTAACTCTGTGCTAGTTTAAAAATACTATGCAGCCACCAAGAGCTTCATTTACTCATGTACATATAATTGGGAATAAATTGAATCCTTTTCCACAAGCAACAATTCAAATGTGAAGTCTAAGTGCAGAGAGTGTGTCTATGATGTACAGAATCATTTCTATTGTAAGATATATTGCAAATATGAAATAAAGAGTGTCTGCACCACAAAGAACAAAGCGTTTGAGTCTTTTGTGTGGTTTTTGAGATGTATTTGGGCTTTATATTGTGCTGAAACTAATCCCATTTAATCATGTTACATATGACATGAGTCACACCTTCTACACTGAACACATGTGACCAAAGGCAAGTTTAAAATCTGCTAGACTGTATGCTGACTACTGATAGACTGCATGCTGAATGCCTGTATGTTGACGGCTCATCACTGCCTATTCCGAGGTTTCCGAAAATATCTATTTATAGCGTTCAATTTGGTTAGAAATGAATTAATTCATTAATGATGCTCTTCCCCAATAAAAACTCAATTTAGGAGCTGCTACTGGTTTACATTATATGGCTGAATGTTTTTGGACACCTGACCATATGTGGTCCGTCTACAAACTTTTGCCACAAAGTTGGAACCATACAATTGTATACAACTTGCGTCCACTTGAACTAACAGGCCCAAACCTGTTCCAGCATGACCGAGCCCCTGTGCACAAAGCAAAGGCCATAAAAACATGGGTTGCCAAGGTTAAAGTGGAAGAACTCAAATGGCCTAGACAGATCCTGAACTTCAACCCCATTGTGAATTTTTGATATGATTTAGAATTCAGGCTGCATGCCAGGGTTTCTCACCCAACATCAATGCTCAAACTCATGTGGCCAAATGGGCAAATTCCCACATCCACCAAAAATCCAGGGAAAGCCATTTCAGATAAGTGGTGGTTATTAGAACAGCAAATGGGGATCTAAATCTGGAATGGGATATTCATCAATCACATATGGGTGGGACTGGTCAGGTGTCCACAGACTGATTATGCTGCTTTGGATCAAATTTTCACTTTAACAAAAGTTTCAGACACCCCCAGGTAACCCCACAGTTACTCAGTGCTTTCAATCATGTCTGATGTTCTCCCCCAGACATCTGTAACTCTTCTCCAGTGTAAAGTCATTTTGAAACAGAAGACTATGAGTTACCTTGGCAAAGCTGAGATAGAAGTCCCTTTTGAGTGTGCTCCGCTCTGCAGAGATAATCTGGTACAATACTGATGCAAGTACCAGCGTGAGAGAAACACGCAGAACCATCAGCAGTAACCCAGGTACACTGTGATAACCATGATAACTGTGATGATCAGTGTCCTCAAACTGCTCCCAGATGAGCAGGGCTCCCTACAAGGTCACAGATATAATGTAAATTAAATTAATGAATAAACACAAGATAAGATAAAGGTACAGTAGTGCAACAGATGTTGGAAGCAAGTTTGGTTACAGAACACTAAATATAATCTACCTGAAAAAGTCACAACAATCACAAAGAAGATATTTACATGATTTACATTACCATTCTCCATGAAAATCACTCACACAGTACATACGCTTTGAGCATACTCTGGTAAAAAAAAAAGTCATTTTTCTGTTCTGGTGTAAATGATTCTTGCATTCAAATACTGCACAGTGTGGATGCTCTGAAATCAACTAAGCTCAGAAGAAACACCCAGGAAATCTCCTCAGCTGTAGTACAATACAGCATGTAGGCTTTTTATATGAGAAGAACAAAGAATGGCTGTCATAATGAGTGCTGCTATCAGAAAACTACAGTGTTTATTAATTCAAACAATCTTCTTTTAATAGAGTGCAATCATGCTTGATATCTAATTTACCATTACCAACATTAGCATTTATAGAATACCATCTGGATGACGTCTGACCTGTGTTACAACTCCTCCAACAGCAAGAGCAGTGGATGTGGGAGAGGAGTCCCACTGCAGTGGTTTAATCTGGGATTTCCTGCCTCGGCTCAGTGTCCAGCCCATACACAGACTCAACAGCATGTATAGCATCTGCACTTGAGCCACCATGTCACAGACTACACACAAACACACACAAACAGACAGAGATGTCCCATTTTGTTTTCTTATTTTTTAGTTTTCTCATTGTCAAATTGTGAAGGATTTAAGAAATACAATGAATACTAAGGAAGAGGACGACTTACATTCCGCTAGGTTGCCCATCAGAGGTGTTCCCACTCCATCTCTAGCATACCTGCAGAATAAACATGAAACCATTACTGACTTATACAGCATTAAAAATGATTGGAAATGTTCTAGTAGAAATAGAATACAAGGTAAATCTCAGAATTCAGTCTCACTTGGCCATGTGGATGTAGTTCATGAGCACAGATAGACCTTGCAGGAACAGAGCTGTGGACAAGACCTTCAGCACTGTGTGCATTGGACCTCCCTTATACAAAGCCTGCCACAGGGGCTGCATGTAGATACAGGAAGCCACAAAGTATGACAGGATCAGCAAGAAGAAAAAGCTGTGCAAACCTGAGGATAAGAAAAGACCAGCAGTGTCACACATTAATAAACGCCTGAAAAATCTTTAACAGTAAACTAAATTCAATTCACATTTATTTGTATAGGGCTTTTAACAATGGACATTGTCTCAAAACAGTTTTACAGAACATGAACATAATACAAAGGGTTTAATGGTATACAAGAAAATATCAAAAAATTACAAAAATGAAAAGACATCTATTTAAATGTGTTAGTATTTATCCCTAGTGAACAAGTCTGAGGTGACTGTGGCGACTGTGGCAAAGAAAATCTCCCTTAGATGGAAAAGGACGAATTCTTGAGAGGAACCAGACACAATATTGAACCCATCCTCTTCTGGGACACAGCAGAGGGTGTGGATTATAATTATAAATTCTGACAATTATGTCAGCTTTCTATAAATGCCAAGTCAGAAGAACACATGAACAGCAACCTTTTAATGATAAACTGTATATTCTTCATAACTAAACAGAGAGTACAAGGAGAACAAATAATGTGCACCAAATGCACCTTTTATTTGTATTCATTTGTCTTATTGTAACAATCATTTTCAGGTCAAGTCACATCTTCAAACAGATTACAAAGACAGCACCTGGCTGACTGCCTGAGGGAAATACAAAATAGATAAATGCCCAAATTTGAGGTGCAAAGTTTGCCAATAGGGATTTAGGGAGAGTTCACCAATGCCCTTTTTATTTTAAACCAGTTCAACAGAGATATCTACTTCTGTATCATTTCATTGATGGCTCAAATGATTCTGTGTTTTGAACATTTGTGTACCACGATAAACTCTCTCATTTACCATACTTTGTGGGAGTGATTCCTATCTATAAAGCCAAAATACTACCAGAGCACAAGATTGTTTACAAGAGCACAAAGTTCTTCATATATCTGGTCTCTTAATTTTGCTGTAAAAGTGCACAAGATTGATGTTTGTCCAAAGAAGGACAATCTGTGAATTAGCAACAAGGTCTTAAGAATCCAAAGTTCATTGATGTGCTTAGAAGAGCTACTGTAGTACAAATTGCTGAAAAAATGTAATTACGGCTATGATAGCACGGTATGAATACACACAGTGCATCACAGTTTGCTCTATATGGTGTTGTGTAGTCTGTGACAGGTCAGAGCGCCCATCATGCTGATCAATATCTGTACGGGTAAGAGACAGTGCTATCCTGCCATATCTAATACACTGATTAAGAGCAACAAAATCTCATCACCAGAGGTAAAAAGTTTTGTTATTTTGTGTGAAAACTGTGGTGTTGAATCAGTTTTATTTCTAGCCATTATTATTATATTATACTAACAACATGATCAAAATTAGAACATTATGCAAAATATAAGAAGAGTTATACACACAAGGCAGACTAAAGCTAGTTCTTGACTGTGTGATAAAATATTACTTATTACCTACTATGATGCTAGGCTCGTGTAATATTATAGGCTAGTGCCAAATTATAACAGACTGTGTAACAACATTTGTTCTCCAGATCAGATCCATTTCAGGACATTTCTACTGGTCACTGAATATTTTAAAGCAAAATAAATAAACACAATAATAATAATAATAATAATAATAATAATAATAATAATAATAATAATAATAGTATTAACAGTTTAATAACAATAATATATTAACATTTTACAACAGTGTAACGTGTGTGTATGTGTGTGTGTGTGTGTGTGTGTGTGTGTGTGTATATAGTATATATGATGTTGTATAATTTGAATTGTTGTGTAAGTATAGTATACAGCTTCCTCACCAGCCTCCTCAGCGCTGAAGTGATCTGTTGGATTCCCTTCTGAATCAGGATTTAACAAGGTGAGTTGGAAACCCACATCCTGTTGCCCACCAGTGAGCTCCTCTTCCTGACAGGTGTAACGGTCTGCATATACCACATGCCAAGTCTGTGGTCTGGCCTGTCTTGGTATGGTCTGATTGTGCTCCTCTGTGCTCAGGGTTACTGAAGGAGTATTCGAAAGGCCATCATTTATACATGATCGATCATAGGTTCATGTGTGTTCAAAATGATTAAATAATGAATAAAATGTAAACATTAATATTCAAATATTTAAATATATTTTACTGTAAATATTTACTTTCTTATCCTCAAACTGCATTCACAGAAAATGCTGAAAAAATGCTGAAATAATTATAACCAAATATTTACAAATTCTGGTCACTGAATCATTGCTAATTAATTCATAATCAGGTTCTACATCATCTAAAAGAATTGATCAAAGTAAATGTGGGTATAATTGATTCGGACAATTTTACATAACATGTAGCATGTATAATATGAATATAGGCCAATAAATGAATTAAATGCAAGAGGTCATATTTTGATTTTTTCCTCAGAATCCAGAGAATTTTGAGCTCACTTTTCTTAAGTTCATGTAGACTGCACTATCCAAAAAATCAACCACCATGAACCATGAAATCACCTGTAATTCAATACAGATTACATTTGTCGACAAAGATGATCATTGCAAAAATTTGATTTTTGTGTTGACCTGGTTGAATGTTGAACAATATTAATATAACCTTTTTTGTTTATAGTTTCAATATGTCCCTATCTATTAGAACTGCCTCTGATTATTGGTTTATACCTACTAATCTGAGTCAGTGAACTTGATCAAATACAATTGTAGTGTATTATGAAAGTATTAGTTTTAACACCTATGATCAGTATTATATCAGATCAACCTCAATCATTGTTTTCATGAAACATCCATCTAAGCAAAGTCTTTAGCACCTGACATGTTTTGGGCTCAAATATACTGGTACATATTACTATTGTCCACGAGCAATGGATCTTATTGAGGAGATGCCAATAATGAATAGGTTTAATTAGCAAAATATATTCTCCAGTTTACAAAGACGTTTATGTTAACTAACACCTTAGCTTTCAGTGTCACAACTTCTTCATGTTGTAACTGTAACTGCTTTTTGTCTTTAATATGCAGAAATGTTACAAATGTCAAGACAGTTAAAATTCTCACTAGCATAGATGCTCAAAGTTTCAGGCTCGGCCATCTGTTGGGATCATTTAAGGTAATACTGTCAACTTGATTCTACAGAAAAGACCACTGTATAGTGACAATAAACGAAATTTGAATCCTGAATATCATGTCATATGAAAGAGGTGGAAAATATATTTGTACATAATAAAAAGACTGAACTTACTGGTAAGCTGGGCTCCTGACACTCTGTCCAGGCAACTGAGATTTTCAAAGCCCTGCATGCCCTGAAACAGCAGAAGTCTGGCCTCTTTATGCACTGCCAAGGGCACGTTCTCCAGCCGGTAAGCCATCAAGCCATTCTCCCCTACACACACCATAGACAGACAGGTGACTAAATGAACTTATATTAATAGATGCTCTGTATAGCAATTGAAAGTCCAGACTCACAGCCAACAGCTGAAATCTCAGCCTATACTGCACAAATGTTTTAATTTTTTCCATAAGGTCTGAAAATTGATGTAAATTTATGCAAAACCGAAAAAGTTCAGCATACACAGTGTCATTAATGTGATATTAAATTGGCAGTAAATAAATTCAATCACCCACCGTGGTAGAGAAATCTTGTAATATATTGCCCATTGTTTTCCCTCGCTATATGGCTTCGAAACACTCCCGATACAGTTTTCCCGTCAGCAAGACAGTAACAATGCAAAAAAGAAATCAGAATAATTGTAAACGCATACATTGTGTCATCACTGCCATAAAATGACTTATTTTCCGCAATGAATGAAGATTACACTTCCCCTCAGCTGTCTCGTTAAATAACAGACATGTAGACCAATCAAATGAGTAGGATTTCGAGCGCGCGCAGTAGTTGAGCCAATGAAAAGGCAGTGAAGGAGGGAAAACGGTTATGGGCAACGCTGGCAACAAATATGATACGTGTCAGCACTGCCGGAAAGCGTTTAAATAGGTCGAAAAGTCTTGGTGAGCAAACGTCAGCTAGGAATGTACAATGTCGTTTGATTTATTAACGTTATTTACTGATTCCTCTGTTTAATTATTGCGCGAAAATATTTGTATTTTTGTAAGAGAGTGAAGAGAATTACGGTGATTACGATTATGGGATTATTTTAGAGTTTTACCTATATTGCTAACTGTATACAGTTAGCTGTAGATTACAGTGATCTGTTACTTGTGTTGTTTTTTTAAATCTTGTATTTATTACTGTAAATTAGACTCGATACACTGAAATGGTGGACCACAGCTCCATGGAGAGATTGCTGCGAACTAAAACTTTACAGAGGAAGAGAGCATCAGCTCTAAACCAACTACAATACTAAAAGAAATGTTAGAAAGAAAGTCTTGAGAAATGTCAGATAAAAGTGAGAGCGACACTGTCAGCATCAGACCAAAACCGGACAACAAGACGGTTCTTGTTACTGGGGGAGCTGGGTTCATGTAAGTGCTGTTTTATTTGTTTATATATTGTACTTTTTTTAGTCTGTTGTTTCTTCTACATTAATCATTTATTTTCTCCAAATAGTGGGTCACATCTGATCGTACTTTTGGCTGAAAGATATCCTCTGTGGCGAATCATTAATGTGGATACGGTGAGGTTTTCTTATTCAGTTTATTTATAACCATCTGAGCATTCTTCTGGAGTACATCAGTCACTGTTAATTAATTTTATTAATCAAGTTAAAATATTTTATCTTATTTGTTTTAGTTGAACTATTGCTCAAGTTTGAAGAATCTTATTTATCTTGAGAACACAAGCACCTACAAATTCGTTCAGGTAAGTTTTACACTCGGCTCCATCTCTCTATTGTAGTGTACACAAATATTCTTTATTCAGCAAATGTTAGATGAAAGATGCAGTTTCAAAGGATCCATGTGTAGAAAGTTGTACAGAACACACTAAATGATTTTTTTTTTATTTCATGATAAATGTTGCTTTATATTATACCCCTGACAACAGCAGCACCTGATGTAGAAATTTTCTGCTATCCAACTTCTAATTACATTTTGTCCCTCTCTCAACAGGGAGACGTGTGTGACCAATATTTCATTGATCATATCTTTTCTACTGAAAATATAGATATTGTCTTTCATTGTGCTGCTCAATCACATGTTGGTGAGTAATGGTCTGGAGATTTTATTTCATAAAACAGTAAGTAGTCATTCCTGTTACATTTGCATTTTCTGAAATGTGTATCTTTTATGCCTATGCACTGTGTTTATCTATTATCCCTTAGAGAATTCCTTCCTGTACCCATCCCAGTTTATGCATGTGAATGCAGCTGGCACAACTGTACTTCTTCAAGCAGCATGTAAATTTGAAGTTGAAAAGTTCATCTATATGAGCACCGATGAGGTGTATGGAGACAGTGTGGATAAGGTAAGTTGCATTTCAGTAAACATGAATCTTAGACTTATGTTCAAATGAGTGTTTTTGGAATAAAAAAAAAATAAACCAATTTATTGTACTTTATTAGGAACTCCTTCATGCTTTATATTATTTAGTCACATATTAGGAAGGAGTGTGAAAAAGTATTCAAAGTGTTTCTTCAGTAGTTGAATTTATTTTCTACACTTTGCAAGTTGCTGCAATATAAACATTCCTTAATATGCAAAACCCACAGATGTTCAAATTAGAATTAGATTTGGGCAAAGAAGCTTTTATTATTGTTACATATAGATTACAGCACAGTGGAATTCTTTTCTTCACATCTGTGTCCGAGTGCAGGGGCAGCTGTGATACATTGCCTCTGGAACAGAAAGGATTAAGGGCCTTGCTCAAGAGCCCAACAGTGGCAGCATGGCAGTGCTGGGGCTTGAAACCCAATCCTTCGATCAACAACCCACAGCCTTAACCACTTGAACCACCACTGCCCCATTTGGTGTCTATGCTAAGTGTAAACTCAGGATTTGGCTTGAAAACATAAATGGATTATAAACAAGTCACAATATTAAGAAGAACTTTGGCATGCATGACATATACAAACATACTCAAAAACATAAAAACATAGTCAAAATCATGGAAAAGAATGCAGTCAGCTAGTCATCCAGGGTACAGGTTGAGCTTCACAAAGGGAGGCCACCCATGGTACAGAAGGTGTGTCAAAAAACAGAACCCTTTGCTCGATTCGTTCTCAACACACACAATCAATGACTTCTGAAGCTTCAGAAGTGAGGCACAAACATGTAATTGTTTCATATTTAAGAACCAACAAAGAAACAAGGATGGTCCAAAGTTTGAGAAATTTTAAACAGAAAGAAATGAGTTCTTTTAATTTTGTCACAGTTATCTTCCTCAGTCACTTGAAAACATTAAGGGATTGGTGATGGGAATGATATGGAGGCTACATAAGAGGTCTTGAATGCAGCAAACTGAGAACATGAAGCTGTCTGCTCTTTCTGGGTCACTTGTGTTGGCATCTGTGTCTGATTTACACTCACCTTCCTGAAGTCAACAGTCACTTCCTTGTTGATATTTAAGTGAAGATAAAAAATGGTTCTCTCTGCACCATTCCACAAGCAGATGTCTGTAGATGCACCACTGCTGTAAATAAATTCTAATCTAATTATTGCCACAAAGATTATTTTGTCCGGATGAAATCATTATTATTCATGCCTTGGGAAAGTCTTTTTTTTTTTTTTTTGTTTGGTTGAAATTTAACCTGTTTAATCCTGTTTTTTTTCCTCTTTTGGCAGTATTTTGATGAGTCGAGTCCAAAACAGCCAACGAATCCATACTCAACATCCAAAGCTGCTGCTGAAAACATTGTGATGTCGTACTGGAGAAATCACAAGGTATTTCAATAGTGTTAGTGAATATAGTGCCTGCTCTGTTATTTAATCTTAGTCCTTATATTTCACTGAGGTTTCAGTGTTGTTCTATTATCTTCTGTTAGCTCCCTGTAGTAATTGCACGGAGCAGTAATGTATATGGGCCAAGGCAGTATTATGAAAAGGTATACAAAATGTTCATATTAGTATTTTCTAATTAATTTATGAGTTATTAGTAAACATGTGAAGCTATTGTTGTCTTGTTTCTTTTTTCCCTGCAGGTCATTCCACGATTTATATTTCTTTTACAACAGGACCAAAAATGGTGAGGCTTATTTTTCCTTACATTAAAATTAGAAGAATGATTATCTAATTAAACAAAGCTCTGTATTCTTCCATATAGCACTATTCAGGGCACAGGCTGTCAGTCCCGTCACTTTCTCTATGTAGATGATGTGGCTGAGGCACTCTTGATACTCATGAATAGGGGGATCATGGGAGAGATTTACAACGTTGCAGCCAACTTTGAAATTGCAATCATACAGCTGGCCAGAGAACTGGTGAAGATGGTAAGTACTTTTGTCAGATTTGAAATGGCTGCATTCCTCTTAGCATCTCTTTTCTCTTCTATTTAAATAACACGTATTGTATACGCACCGAATAAATTTGGTAACAATCTCATGGAGCCTAACAATCAGGTAGAAGCTCTTCTGCACTCTGATTGTGTCAAGTGAAAAAGAGCTCTGAATAGTTTGGTACCTCCAACCAGAAAGTAGTTTACAGAACAGTCTGTGGTTTTGGGGGCAGGTGGTTGGGGTGCCTGGTGATGCAGAGGGATCGTCTCAGATATTTCTTGTTGTAAATGCACTTTATTGCCAGCAGAGTTGTTCTAATTATACGTATGCTTGGCAAATCTATATAAGATGTTCTTGTCTTTGTGGTACAGGTTGTTTTAGGTATCTGTTAATTCCTCATAATATTTATCTGTTCATTTTTTCTGTTCATAGCCATCCTGTAAGCTATAAGGATAATGAGTAGAGAAATGTATCAATAGATAATTACTGGCTTTTTATATCTGAACATAATTAGCCTTTATACGTATAATGAAATTTAATCTGTATTTTCTGATAATTATTATTATGATTTTTATTATTATAATTATTATTGCAATTATTTCCTAGGTGAAAAATGAAGAGTTGGATGATTGGATACTATTTGTTGATGACAGGTGTGTATGAAATAATTAATTATACATGCTTTTATATGGAATATATCTTCAGGAAATATCTATAGTGTGTGTGTGTGTGTGTGTGTGTGTGTGGGTGTGTGTGTGTG
>JAOTRN010000012.1:264756-288519 GCA_028566695.1 Bagroides melapterus
TGTGTATGTGTGTGTGTATGTGTGTGTGTATATATATATATATATAATGTATGTGTGTGTAATTGTATGTGTGTATGTATATGTATATATATATATATACATATACACACACACACACACACACACACGTATATGTATATACATATATATACATGTCCTCTTTGAAGTACCAGTACTATTTTATGTGGTGTTTGTCTTTAGTGTTCCAGTCTATATTCAGTGTCTTTAGTAACCCTCTCATAATTGATATTTTCAACAATTAGTTCCTGTACTACTTTGTAAACTTTTTTGTGGATTTTCCAGTTGGATGTTACCAAAAAAATCATATAGGAAAAGCTGTATTTTTGTTTAATCAGACAGTTTAATTGATAAATAAACACCTAATTAGTATTTAACATGAGATTGAAGGTAATTGGGATGTGGTAGCCTAGTGGTTAAGGTGTTGATCTACCAATTGGAAGGTTGTGAGTTCAAATCCCTGCTCCACCAGGCTACCACTGCTGGGCCCCTGAGCAAGGCCCTTAACCCTCAATTGATCAGCTGTATGAATGAAATATGAATGTAAGTCGCTCTGGACAAGGGCGTCTGCTAAATGCCACAAATGTAATTGGTTTAATGTGCACGCTTATGAAACCAGGTTATTGTACTTTTAAAAAAAAAATTTTCCCCCCTAAAATGATTCTTATTGTTTTTCCATTTTAACATATTGGTTGCTGTTTTGCACAAAATTGGGAAAAGGCACTGACATGATTATCTGTTTTTTTTTTTTTTTTTTTTTCCTTTCTTCTCTCCCCATTTTGTGTAGACTTTGTATCCACTGTTCATTTAGGCCTATTGGTTGTGCCAAAACATCTAGTTACCATTAAACATGCAGTTAAACATAGTTTTTCTCCTAACCCTCACAGGAAAAGACTCTTTGACTCTGGTGTTTGTGGAAACCAAGAAGGGTGCGGATGCGCTTGAGGACTTTCTGTACCGTGAAGGCTATGCCTGCACCAGTATCCATGGAGATCGTTCGCAGAGAGACCGTGAGGAGGCACTTCATCAGTTCCGCTCTGGAAGATGCCCAATCCTGGTTGCCACTGCTGTATGATATTTCTTATTACTTTATTGCTTTTATTTTACCTTAATGTGAAAGTATTAGTTTTTGTCTATTTATGAGCCATTTTACTTGTTGCACAGGTAGCTGCACGTGGTCTAGACATCTGCAATGTGAAACATGTAATCAACTTTGACCTGCCCAGTGACATTGAGGAGTATGTTCATCGCATCGGTCGTACGGGTCGAGTGGGAAATCTTGGTAATGGCCTGCTTGAAATGAACCAACTTGTGTTGCTCTTAAAGAAATACACCGATTGCTGATTTGTTTGTAAGGCTTGTTAGTGCTAAACCCATCTTTTCCCCAGGTCTTGCCACTTCATTTTTTAATGACAAAAATGGCAACATTACAAAAGATCTCCTGGACATTCTGGTAGAAGCCAAACAGGAAGTGCCATCCTGGCTGGAAAGCCTGGCTTATGAGCACCAGCACAAAGGTAGCAATCGCGGCCGGTCAAAGAGGTGAGATATTTGTTTCTGCTTTTTCTGTTTTTATCATTTTGATAATTTGACTGACATACAGGGCACTTGAGCTCACTTTAGCATTTAGCATTAAATACACTGAACAAAATTATAAATGCAACACTTGTTTGCCCCATTTTTCATGAGCACAAAGATCTATGACTTTTTTTATGAACACAAAAGGCCTATTTCTCTCAAATATTCACAAATCTGTCTAAACCGGTGTTAGTGAGCACTTCTCCTTTGCAGAGATAATCCATCCACCTCACAGGTGTGGCATAAAATCAAGATGCTGATTAGACAGCATGATTATTGCACAGGTGTGCATTAGGGTGGCCACAATAAAAGGCCAATAAAATGTGCAGTTTTAATGTATTGGGGGTCCAGGGGTCCAAAAACCAGTCAGTAATCTGGTGTGCCCACCATTGCCTCACACAGTGCAACACATCTCCTTCACATAGAGTTGATCAGGTTGTTGATTGTGGCCTGTGGAATATTGGTCCAATCCTCTTCAATGGCTGTGCGAATTTCTGTATATTGGCAGGAACTGGAGCATGCTGTGGTATATGCCAATCCAGAGCATCCAATGGGTGACATGTCCGGTGAGTATGCTGGAACTGGGATATTTTCAGCTTCCAGGAATTGTGTCCAGATCATTGCAGATGGGGCCGTGCATTATCATGCTGCAACATGAGGTGATGGTCGTGGATATATGGAACAACCATTGGCCTCAGGATCTCGTCATGGTATCTCTAGGCATTCAAAATGCCACCAATAAAATGCAACTGTCTTTGCTGTCCATAACATATGCCTGCCCATACCATAACCCCACTGCCAACATGGGCCACTCGATCCACAACGTTGACATCAGCAAGCCGCTTACCCACACAACACCATACACGCTGTCTGCCATCTGCCCTGTACAGTGAATACCAGGATTCATCTGTGAAGAGAACACCTCTCCAAAGTGCCAGACGCCATCGAATATGAGCATTTGCCCACTGAAGTTGGTTGCAACGAACTGCAGTCAGGTCGAGACCCCGATGAAGACTACGAGCATGCAGATGAGCGACATCTGTGGCATTGTGCTTTGTGATAAAACTGCACATTTTAGAGTGGCCTTTTATTGTGGGCAGCCGATGGCACACCTGTGCAATAATCATGCTGTCTAATCAGCATCATGATATGCCACACCTGTGAGGTGGATGGATTATCTCGGCAAAGAAGTCCTTACTAACACAGATTTAGACAGATTCATGAGCAATATTTGAAATAAATAGGCCTTTGAGTTCAGCTCCTGAAAAATGGGGGCAAACACAAAATATATAATTTTGTTCAGTCAGTGTACTGTATATATACGTATATAACACTGAAAAAATAACACTTCGCTACAATGTAGTGAGTGTACAGCTTGTATAACAGTGTAAATTTGCTGTCCCCTCAAAATAACTCAACACACAGCCATTAATCTATGAACAACAACAGTGAGTACACCCCTGAGTGAAAATGTCCAAACTGGGCCCTATTAGCCATTTTCCCAACCTGGTGTCATGTGACTCGTTGGTGTTACAAGGTCTCAGGTGTGAATGGGGAGCAGGGGTATTACATTTGGTGTTATCGCTCTCACTCTCTCATACTGGTTACTGGAAGTTCATGGCACCTCATGGCAAAGAACTCTCAGAGGATCTGAAAAAAATAATTTTTGCTCAACATGAAGATGGCCTAGACTATAAGAGGATCCTGAAATAAGACCCTGAAACTGAGCCGCAGCACAGTGGCCAAGACCTGTCATCCCAGAAGGAAGCCTCTTCTAAAGATGTTTCACAAAAAAGCCTGAAAACAGTTTGCTCAAGACAAGCACACTAAGGACATTGATAAGATAAGTTTATTTGGTTCAGATGGTGTCAAGGGTGTGTGGCTGCAACCAGGTGAGGAGTACAAAGATAAGTGTGTCTTGCCTACAGTCAAGCATGGTGGTAGGAGTGTCATGGTATGGGGCTTCATGAGTGCTGCTGGCACTGGGAAGCTACAGTTCATTGAGGGAACCATGAATGCCAACATGTACTGTGACATACTGAAGCAGAGTATGACCCCCTCCCTTCGGAGCTTGGGCCACAGGGCAGTATTCCAATGTGATAACGACCCCAAACACACCTCAAAGTCCACCGCTGACTTGCAAAAGAAGCTGAAGGTAAAGGTGATAGACTGGCCAAGCATGTCTCCAGACCTAAACCCTATTGAGCATCTGTGGGGCATCCTCAAACGGAAGGTGGTGGAGCGCAAGGTCTCTTACATCCATCAGCTCCATGATGTCTTCATGGAGTAGTGGAAGAGGATATCACTGGCAACCTGTGAAGCTCGCATGAACTCCATTCGCAAGAGGGTTACGGCAGTGCAGTAAAATAATGGTGGCCAAACATAATATTGACACTTTGGTCCAAAATTGGACATTTTCACTTAGGAGTGTACTCACATTTGATGCCAGTGGTTTAGACATTAATGGTTGTGTGTTGAGTTATTTTGAGGGGACAGAAAATTTACACTGTTAAACAAGCTGTACACTCAGTACTTTACATTGTAGCAAAGTGTCATTTCTTCAGTGTTGTTACATGAAAAGGGGTGTACTAACATTTTATATTGACCATCAATGGCATGTGTGATGTCATAGGTTTTCAATATTATGTTATGATGTTGCAGTCTGAAATTGACTTACATGCTTACTTAGGTGCTTACTTGCTACCTGTTGAGTGGTCTGAAACTGAGCACGGTGTTGAGGGGTCTGACTAATGTCGCATCATGACGAAGACCACCTTCACTGCCAATTCATGACAATGACACTGATGCCACATGACTGAAATGATTTTGGAAAGCCAGTATACAGTTGGAGCCCATGATGTAGGGTGAAATGACGTTCTGTCCACCCAAAAAGGTGTCATGTTACCTAAATCGATAAGCCATGTGACATCGCTCACATAGTCGGCATGGAAAAGAAATGCCGGCAATGTCAAGATATGATGCTGATGATGTCATGACATAACATTTATACATAATGATGGTGTTTTAGATCTCTCAACAGGCGGCAAGCAGGCACCATGCTCAGTTTCAGACAGTTTAACAGACTGGAAGCGTGCACTATACTCAGTTTCGGACCTTAGTATTCTATGAAACCCTTACAGCTATGAATAAAATTTCTGATGTTGCTAATGAGACTGTAAATCTCATAGTTACCAGTATAGAAGTGTGTAATCTCATTTCTATAATCTGTAATTGCCTTGAATTAAACTGCACTGTTATTAAGAAGATTGTTAAGGTCTTATAAAATAAAAAATACATAAAAAATATTTTAATTGTGGTTAGTTCCTGCATCAGCTTGCCACACAATACTAACTCCCTCAATAAATTTCTAATTTCTTCCCCAGGTCTAGTTGCAAGGTCAGTGGAATGGGAACATTTTACATCCTTATTGTTTTAAGATGTGAAAAACAACCAGAAATAGTTGTTATAAATGTTTTCCATATACAGCTGGCAACACAATGGACTTGGTAACACATTCACAGCCACCACAAATGAACTGAAAGTATCCTAATTATGTTTCTTTGATTAAACTATTTATTAGTTATGGTATTAATAAGGTAAGGTCACTGTAGGTGCTCAGTCACTGTATCCATAGAAGATTCAGTAGTCTGCACACTGTCAACGATCATTATTTTTTTGATTGATTTCTTATTCTGTTCAGCTGTGAAATTGTTGCTGTAAATATTACATTTCAAATTGCTACTGTTGATTCGATGTTTAGAGCTTCACATTGTCGTATAAAGAAAACACATACACTCAACAACACAACCGTCTCAGAAACCCCCTTCTAAGAGAGACTACCGACCCCGCCATTCAGCCAAAGACAATAGTAGTGCGCGCGAAAGACTCGCCGGTTGCCATGGCGACATGCAACTATGACGTTGCCAATTCTTGTGAAAATCCACGAAATTCGTGGGTGGAAAAGGCATAAAACGGTAACTGAGCTATGAAATAGAATGCACAATTCTCCAGACACTGATAAAACACATACTTAGTCATTACCAGAGATGCCGCAAAATCAAACAATATTAGCCAAACTACCCTCCTCAGATTTATTTGGGTCGTTTTTTCGCTTTAAAATACCAGGCTCCCGGGTGGTCTGCACTGTATACAATTTAAATAGATTGATAGAAACAACTTTATTGTAATTGCATAGTACAGGTACATAACAACGAAATGCACTGTTAAAGTTACATTTTTTTTTTTTTTTTTTTTTATTTGTCCATTAGTAGTTTAAGAACAGGTACAGCTAAGTTATTGAGGACTAGTCGAACTTTTGTGTGAAACTGCTTTGTTTTTAAGATATGCATCTTAATTTTTTGCTGTTAAAGCGAGTATACGCAGCACCGCAATTTTGACTGTACTTTATCCCGGGCAAGCCATGACTTGGAGAATTTGCTGAGTAATATATAGATTAATTGAGTCTATCGTGTCGCATACAAGATCAAACTCATATCATTCCGCTCGCATTCCATCTCGGTTTTACGTCTCAACACACACCTGCCAAATGCAATTCTCCGCTAAAAATGAAATAGGAGGATATATCCTTACGTGTAAGGGTCAGAAGTATAAGTTGGTAACTAGTTATCACAATGTAAAGTAGTTATGTAGTATATATACTGAAATTCATTTAGATACTTTGATTCCGATCACACCAGACATTAAAATGTTGATTCGGTGGATTTCTAACCTTTGAAAAAAACATTATATTCTAACAGCAAATATATAATTATTCAGGGAACTTTCTCTACAACTAATTACAGAGCAAATCCAGTTTTTAATTCAACATTACCCCATTTGAACATCATCATGGTGAGTAGCAGCGCTCTGGACCTTCTGAAATATGATTGTCCCAACTCCATGGCGTCCTGAGACTTCCACTTCTGATCATTCCAGAGCTCAAAATATTTCCTCAGCATCTCCTTGGCTTGCTACGACTTTCTTCATTACAGAGAACAGAAGTTGTGAGTGCGTCCCGTGTCTCTGCATTGTAATCGGATGGGCCTTACACCGTTAGGGTCAGAGGTAAAATACGGACTGGAATATTGTGACCCAATTCTGGTGTGGACTAGGATGACTGTCTCTCTAATAAAAGGTCACCAGTCATTAAATTCAAATTCTTTAACCCTTGTCTATGTACAGCGTTTTGCTTTGTCGTCCATGTTACATTGTTATGTTGTATTGTCCTCCTTTTAAGGACGTGACTGAATATAAATAAGACTGAAGCATTAAATTTCACTGTCTAATTCATGCATTTCTTCACTCAGATTGATTTTTCTTTTATAAAACATCCGCATAATTATTCAAAACGCATTCCTTTATCCACGTAAATAACTAGCCATTGTGTGTGTCTACTTAAAATACATTTGACAAAATGTCAGAACGGTCTCCATCACATGGCTCTCCTGAGCAGTCCAGTCCAGGCCAGATTTGGCATATGCACGCTAATTTACAGGACAGGCTCCGAGTATGTTTAGGCTTTATCCCCCTTTTTTCCTCATTGTCCTATTTGCTCTTCTCGATCACACTGGTAAGACCTAATTTCAACCCAGGGCAAAACAACACACTGCTAAGCTGGATGTGACCGTGCTTTATTTAAACCACCATACACCGTCTAGCAGAGTAAATATTCTACAGGCTACAGGCTAGTGGGATCCAGGTTTAACGCTGCATTCCTGAGTATGCTAACGACTCTGTGGGGTGGTTTTCTTTTGAGAAGATCTGTAATACACAAAGTGTGCTAGACATTTTACTCAAACAATAAGAACACGAGGTTGAAATGTGCTGCAAATATTTATATAACATTATATAAATATAATATAAATATAAAAAGTATAAATATAAATTTTAAGTTGGTTTTAGTCAATTAGTTTACCCTGGTGAGTGGTACAGTACAGATAAAGTATACCCATAAACAAATTTTTGGGCAATTGCTGGGGCACTGTGTTCAGCATGGAACATTGTGAACATACAATATGTTTTTATCAGTAACCCTTCCCCCACCCAAAACCCCCAACCAACACAGAAGAGCAGGATAACACGTACCAGAACATCTTATTATCTTGGCACTCTCAACTGATATCCTGGTATGGTTATAACAATGTCAGGTTACAGGTGATGTTGTGGAGGGACACATTACTATTCCAACCACAATTACTGCAAAACTAGAGTTCACCAGTAAATAAAATACCACTTATATTTAATTGAGATTATTGTGGTATACGTCAGCTCTCAAAATGAATATAATGTTTTGTCTTTAATCACATGATTACAAGCAAAACTAATAATGAATTCTCTCTCTCTCTCTCGCTCTGTCTTGCTGTGTCAAGCTATACATGTCACTCAAGTTCCCAGTGTGACCGTTTCTTCTGTCCAGACCCTACCCCTGGTTGGAGTCTCGGTGGCTTGGTGGTGCACTTTGCTGGGAAGGATCTACAGCTTTGTCAGTCTTCATCAGTGAACATTTGAAGACATTGGCAGGAAGGAATCAGTGTTAAATCTGTAATGAACTCAGAAATGACTCTGACCTGTTAGTTCCTCAGGCACTCTTGGTTGCACAATTCCACTTGACTATAACCATTGTAGAAAGGACATTATTTACATTTACATTATTTAATCTACACTGTTCAAATGAGGATGGGTTCCATCCTGAGCCTGGTTCCTCTCAGGAGGTTCCTCTCATATTTCCCTCTCATATATTCCTCTCATATTTTTCCAATATGTTTTTTATTCTCTAGTCATAGCCATAGGTCATAGGATAAGCAGGCTATGAATATGGCAGAGAGAAAGACAATAATTATTTGCAACTTCATTACTGATGGCTAATTGGAATTTGAACAGGAACGACACTTTAGATTGCAAAGCAGTTTTACTACAGAATTTTGTAGTCTTTTGTAGAGGTTAATATGTAAGAAATTACAAGACTCCTACCACATTAACAACTGTTCTTAGATCAGTCCTTCACACTTATTGGTTTATTATTTATGAGTTTTTATTTATAGTATGGTAACAGTAGTGGACCTTTGGAACTGAACAAACATAGTTTCAGACACTCATTTGATTTGGTGTTTGAATGTTTAGGGATTGATCTAACGTCACTTATCTATGGGGCATTGCAACTGCAATTTCACCAAGAACAAACAGTCCTTATTTTTCTTACACTGGCAAGCCAACTAAGAGGGATTTTTCAAAAATAAATGTGGGAAAAGAAAGGCAGATTTTTCTTCTTTTATGCTGTTTCAGCTTTAGGGTATGTTTTAAAATATATATAAAAAAAAACATATCTAGCAAGTTTAAGGACAGGGAGAATTGCTGTTAATCCTGTATTTGCAGGAGGAGTTATAAAGTCTAAGCCTAGTTTGTTAGATTTCTGTAAAATTCTAAAGTAATATTGTCCCACAGCAGAATGGAAACAGAATTATATCTTGAATATTTTTTCAAAATGTTCTGTAAGGTGTCTGACTATGGAAGCATAAAAATGCCAGATTTCATTGAAGTAAATCAGTGTGTTGAATAGCACTATCTGGAAAAAAATGCATCGCATCAACAGTGCTTGTATTTTAATCAGCTGCAATTCAACATGTTTGTATAATTAAGCTGTGATGAAAAACATTTCAGACACAATTTCATTGTTAAAAAAATCATTGTTAAAAAAAAATGCGGCATACAATTTTCAGTCCATTTAATTTCGCTGTACAAATTTGATTCCAAAAATTTGATGACAGAAATTCAACAAGACATTTCAAGTTTTACATCTGGGAATCACAGGAGAAGCAGTCGAACACCAATGTATTATTGCTTCTCAGTTTCACTAAAAGGTGATGCAAGCGGGGGTTGATTTTTATTTGGAATTTTTTTGCGGATTTTCCTGGTATATCCTGGAATCCGCAAACCTTATAGTGAATTGTTTTTATGGACTTTTATGTTGATAATAATTTTTGCCAATTTTATAATAAAAATATAATTATTAATTATATTCATTTAATACCAGTTAATCGCTCTCATACTGTACATATTGTTTTGAAGGTCTCATCAAAATTAATACCTGTACTGTACGTAGTGTAGAACAGTACATTGTTGCGTGTTCTACAGAAGTCCTATATTTGTCTTTCTTGTTTTGTCTGGATAACGACTTAATTTTCTAGTAGAGGCAGCAAAAGTGCAATATCACAGCATCATGGATGTGATTGACAACTTCCACATAAGTGTCCGACACTTAAGAAGGAGTCTGTGATGACTGTATCTTTACTGTCAAAGACAATATAGCAACCCTACTGTGGGTAGTCCAGCCGCTGTTTCTGAAAGCACAGTTAAACTAACTGCACATATATTGTAGGAGTGCTGCTTTGATGGTTAGTGTTAATAGCGATTAAAGAGGAAAGCGAGCATCCGCAAGGTCTTATAACACAGAATAATGAATTAATACAATGCTGATTTTTTGCTAAATGAATACAAAACAGTTGACAGTATTCATGTGAATAAAGGCTTAATGTTAGAAAATTAAGTCGTTATCACAACAAAACAAAAAAGAAAAATATAATAATGCATGGCCTCTTAGGACTTCTGTAGAACAGGCAACATTGTACTATTCTAAAGTACAGTTTTAGCCACAGGGGTTGCAAGCCAGTGACTTCTGTGCTGGTCCCAAGCCCAGATAAATAAAGACGGTTGCGTCAGGAAGGGCATCTGGTGTAAAACATGACAAATCTAAACATGTTGTCAGTGTAAATTCCATACTGGATCGGTCGAGGCCCGGGTTAACAACGACCACCACCGGCACTGTTGACCTATAAGGTGCCGGCAAATGTGGATTGTTTACAGTAAATTTTGGGGCATCTGTTTGGTTTGGGCACTCTTTACCAAAGTGACTTAGCTGGCTACTAATTAAACATGCCCAGTTTCTGGGACTTCTTGGAACATGAACATGACTACATCTCCTATTGGGTCCTGCATTCCTCCCATTTCTGTCAGACCTTGCCTCTTCTTTGCTGCCACAATCCTGAAAGAACATTGTAGCGAATTTAGTTTAAAATACAGGGTTCAAACATCTATTTCATTCTCCACCAATAAATGTAATGAAATTGGCTCAAGATACAAAGTTCGAATTAATTTAGCATTCTCCACCATAAATAATATGTAGCAAAGTTAGCTCAAAATTTAAATATTTAAGTATATTTATAACTTGCTATAATTACCTTAAGATATTAGGGCTGTTAGGAAAGATGGTGATTTATGGCTAGGATCAGAATGAGAGACTGTTATCAGTCCCTAAGTTTCTTGCAGAAATTCCAGCATTCAGGGAGATAGATTGCTTCCTTGACCTTAGTTTCGTTTAGGGTGTGGGTTCAGAGGCCCATTGTGGCCCAAGACTGAGGCCCATTGTGACCGTTAATTGGGACAAACAGCAGGACATACACCAGAAGCAAATGATCTGACCTGGAGACGCTATATCAACTGGGTTTTGTTATTTTTATCATTGTTTAGCTTGATCAATCAGATTCTATCACCATGTTTGGCTTGAGCAATCAGTTCAATATAATCCTTTTCTTGTCAATAGATTTGTCTTGCAATGTCAAGTGTGTGGGAGAATTACCTTGGCTATTTGTAGCTAAATAATATCATTATGATTCTCACGGTGCTTGATTCCACTGTGGCCTTTTGTCACTTTGATCATGGTGTCAACAAGACCTTTAACTGTCATCTTCCTCTATTGTAACTCACTCTCTTTGTAAAGGATATGCAGTGCCCTTCAACTGTTTCTGGATGCAGCCTGATTGCAGGCTGCTTCATCTTTGCTTCTGATATGATAAAATTACCAAAACTGGTTTAAATCTCAGTCCACTCCGGATTTTTAAATGACATGTTTTCCAAAGCTTCCAGGTTAGGGATGTATTTCTCCTAATCAGATTTTGGTAGACAGTTGTGTTTGATTATTTCTAACAGTTCCGACTGTGGTGTCTTGTTTTTTGTCCTTCACTTACGTGTTTGCCCCGCCCTAGTGTTAATACACACCTGTCTTGGTTTTCTAATTTTTGTCTTTATTTAAGTTGGCCATGTTGCATTTTGTGGCGCGGTATTCTTGTCTATGTTTTTTGTCTCAGTTAGTATGCCTAGGTTTCGTGTTTTTTTCCCTAGTTTTTCCCTGTTTGTTTTCATTTGGGTCTGTTTTTTTTTTTCCCCCGGCCATGACAGAAGAATACCGCCAGAATAGCGATTTATGGACCTTTTTTCCTTCGGCCTTGTGGGATTACCTTTTTTGACTTCCTCGGTTTTGGATTTCTGTTTTTTTGGCGGACCTTGCTCCGCATCTGTTCCGTGAGGGACGCCGATTCACTTTCGGTTTCTCCAGGGAGGACACCGCCTCACCTCTTGCCCGCGGAGGATGTTGCAGGTCCGGAACTGTTTCGTTTCACCCCCACCCTCCTTGTTCAGACATGGCTGCGGAAGGCACTCGGATTTACAGCTCGGCACTCGGTATTACACACCTGTCTTTGGTTTTCTAATTTTTGTCTTTATTTAAGTTGGCCGTGTTGCATTTTGTGGCACGGTATTCTTGTCTATGTTTTTTGTCTCGGTCGGTATGCCTAGGTTTCGTGGGTTTTTTTTCCCCCTAGTTTTTCCCTGTTTGTTTTATTTCTTGTTAATAAATCGTATTTTTTGTTATCCCTGCATTTGGGTCTGTTTTTTTTTATGGAAAAGAACCATATTGACAGATATTCACAAAACTATAGTCTGTAGATAATAAAAAACTATTTTATAATAAAAATAAATGGATCACATAACAGTTAGAGTAAAAAACTGTAAGGACGGTTTATGCCTCGTTGCACATGCGTGGCCAACACAAAATGAACAAATCACTCCCCGGGACGACCCGATGTTCTTGAGTCATGGGAAAGATTTGTTCATGACCAACACATCACAAACAGGAAGAAGCTAAGCCAATGAACGGTATAGAATTACAAGAAACAAGTGGAGTTTTGGAATTGGAATATGATTTTTAATAGCAAATCATTAAGGTAAGAAAAATTTTGTGTTATGGCTATATGGAAGTCTAGTGGTTTTTTGCTGATCCTTCTATTCTACCATTGGAATGTGTAGAAGTCAACCAGGCGGTTAAGCCAGCCGCTCTTCCTGAAAGCACGGTTAAACTAGCCACACATACAATTTACGGGCGCATCCTGTAGGTACTTTGCGGTAATAGCGCAGAACTTATAAATAATTATAACAAAACGATGTTATTTGTAATATGACAAAGAATACAAAACAATTCACATTATTTGTGGGAATTATTATACATTAAAAAATGAGTTACATAAAAAGAAAATAAGCAAAATTTGTTACACTGTTATTTTTAAAATCCATTCTAAAATGTACAGCAATTGTCAGTTGATGAACCATTTCAGATAACTTCACAATGACCTAATCTATGCTCACAATTAATAATACACTTTTACTTTCAATTATTCTTCTTCAAATTTACCTGACAATTATATCTGACAATATAATTGTGCCAGGAAGGACAATTTAATCCATAATAAAATGAAAATTTTGTTAGTTGAAAAAAAACATCTCACACCATTTCATAATAACCTAATCTATGCTCACAATCAAGACCAGACAATTTACTGTGAAATTTGATAATTATTCCTATTCAAAATAACCCTACCGGCCAATATAGCTGTGCCAGGAAGCAAAATGTAATCCATTATAGAATGAAAATTTCAAAATGTTAGTTGAGAAAACTCACTCTTTTCACTTAATCATGACCTAATCTATGCTCAAAATAAAGATCAGGCAATTTTTCTGTGGAATTTTTTAACAAGGCCCATTCAAAGTTACCATATCTGATGATATAATTCTGCCAGGAAACTAAATTTAATCTATTGTAAAATAAAATTGTAAAAATGTTAATTCATAAAACCATCTCACACCACTTCATAATGACCTAATCAAGATCCGACAATTTTACTGTGGTGTTTTTTGTAATTATTCCTATTCAACGTCACCATGTCTGACAATATATGACTGAGACTTCTCTCTACAATTAAAAACAAAATGGCTAAATGTTGCATCACAGTAGATAATATTGTCACTAACTTTGTACCAGGAAATTTTAATTTACTCCAGAATCTGCAACTTGAGGCAGTGTATGACTCTGAATTACTTTAGTATTCATTTTACACATTGGTGTCCATCTGATGAATGTCAAGAATTCACTCAATTTTAGCTCTGGTACTGGTCTCTAACAACTCAAGTGGGAAATATTTGTCTCTTAACTGATTGTTACGTCCAGAGCCGTAAGGTTCTGCCGCTTTTGCAGTGTTCTCTCTCTCTCTCCCTGTGTGTCTCTTTCTCTCCCCGCAGAAACAGTGTCCCCACCTGAAGCTGATGATTAGAGCTCTGCTGTGATTGGGTGATGGGAGAGGAGAGCGAGTATTTAAGCTACAGCTAACCCCAGACTAGTTGCTAGTGGTGGCTGGATGATGTGTGGCGGCTGAGGAGTCGTCTTTAGAAGCTCTGTTTTCTTGTTCTTTTGGTGTATCTTTCTCTCAATTGTGTTGAGATTGTAGAAATCCTGTTCTGTCTCACTGAATACATCTATAATTGAGACTTTAT
The DNA here is from genome assembly GCA_028566695.1 of Bagroides melapterus. Classification (NCBI taxonomy): domain Eukaryota; kingdom Metazoa; phylum Chordata; class Actinopteri; order Siluriformes; family Bagridae; genus Bagroides; species Bagroides melapterus. Next base: position 279,007 of record JAOTRN010000012.1, read on the forward strand.
AAAGAGAAGTGAGTGTCAACCTTAGTTATCCATTACAGATTTTGAGTTTATTTTATGTCTTTCATTTTTGGCTGTAGGAAGGTGGGTGACATCTTTGTTTGTATTACTCTTTTTCTCCTGTTATGTTAGTTTAGGGAGTTAGTTTAATCTGCTGTATTTTCTTTTCTTTTCTTTGTAGTTGAATTAGATGGATTATAAAAGTTAGTTTCCTTACGTTTGTTATTTTGCCCTTGCCCCCTTCTGAAGTTAAGACCATTTTTGTTATTCCTGTTGTTATTCTTTTGTCTAGAATTATGTAAATAAAACTTCTCTTTTTTTTGTTGCATTCTGGCCGTAGCTGTGTGGATTATTGTAGTTTTTTTCTGGGTTTGAAGTCGGCATTTTCTCAGTTGACGCACAGTGTCTGTCTCACCACCAACCATTTATTTCCTGTTGCGGCCTCCTCTAGACCAAATTAGTCTTTAACACTGATACAGTTAAGTGCACAAGGTTTCACTAGATTAGTTTCAAAAATTCTTTGGGGGTGAGCAAATAATGAACAGTGGATTTATTAGAGCTTATTTGATGAAAGAGGTGCTTGCTGTTGTTACTGCCATGAACAAGTTCATCTAAACAGATATTGTGAGAAAAAAAAAACAGCCAATAGAAAGTTTTTGGCATACGAGTCAGGAGAACTACACCTGAGAAGGGAACAAGCCGCTGCGTCGAGTTGACGCTATGGGATCTGCTTCTTTGAGGAAGTTGTGTCTGAAGCTCAGTGTGCACACACGCCAATTTAAAGGCTCGGAAAGAACAGGTGCCGACAATCAAGATAATTACGCGCCACCGAGTTCATAAAAAGGCATTGACGTCACATTGCTCCAGCTTCTATTTGTCTGAAGGGAGTGCGAATGAATGCCCGGGGCGTGGCCAGCAATGCAGCGTCTCGGAACCGGGTTATATACGTAACCTGGTGTAGTTCCCTTTCGAGGGAACTTCGACGCTGCGTCGAGTTGACTCTATGGGACGTCAATACCCACGCCACCACGCACCGGCCGATGACTGTACCAGAGGCTGTGAGAGAGCACAGATTGACTCGGCACAGAACATCAAAGGCCCTGCAGGACCTGTTACCCCGGCGTGGGGTCCAGATCCAGGCTGTAAAACCTGATAAATGTGGGCAGAGAGGACCAGCCTGCTGCAGCACAAATATCCTCAAGGGGGACACCCCTGGCTAGGGCACTGGATGAGGATATACCCCTAGTAGAGTGGGCACTGATGCCTAGAGGCGAAGCAACACCGCACGCCTCATAGGCCTGAGTAATGGCGTCCACCACCCAGTGCGCCATGCGCTGTTTGGAGACCGGATTACCTCTGTTCCGGCCTCCAAAACAGACAAACAGTGAGGAGGAATTACGCCACGAGCTTGAATGGTGCACATAAGTCCTCAAGGCCCTGACTGGGCAAATGCAGCCTCTCCTGCTCCGCTGACTCATGTGGCGGAGGACAGTAGGCCTGCAGGATGATGGGGCAATCCGCCATCCTGAGCACCTTGGGGACATATCCCGCCCTGTGGTGCAGGATAGCCTTGGACATGCCAGGGGCAAATTCCAGGCAGGCGGGGGTGATTGACAGAGCCTGCAAATCCCCTACTCTTCTGAGGGAGGCCAAGGCTAAGAGCAGAGCCATATTTAGGGTCAGAAACTTCTCAAAGGCCAACTCCATGGGCTCAAACGGGGTCCCCAGCAGACCCTCCAGGACCACAGAGAGGTCCCAGGAAGGAAGGCGTGGCCTGCAGGAAGACCTCAGCTGCCTGATGCCACGCAGAAAGCGAGAGACCAGCGGGTGCCTCCACTTCAAAGCATAAAGCTTCCTGGTGGAGGGAGCCCTAGCATTAAGCAGAGTCTCTGATACCGCAGATGAGATACCAGCCTCTAGGAATTGCCGCCCCTCAAGGGCTAGGCCCAGAGCTTCCACATCTCGGGGCAGGGGTGTGGGATTGCCCCCTGCACCTGAGAGAGGAGATCCTTCCTGATGGGAATCTCCCAAGTAGTGCCGTCCAGGAGGGAGACTAGGTCCGCAAACCAGACTCGAGCAGGCCAACAAGGAGCCACTAAGGGAAGGCTGACTCGGTTGTGGTGTACCCTGGCTAGGACTTGTGGAAGCAGAGCTGCCGGGGGAAAGGTGCCAATGCTGCCACGTCTGTACCAGAGCATCCAGGCCCAGAGGGGCTGGATGATGGAGAGAGAGCCATAGCAGACAGTGGGTCGACTCCCGGAGGCGAACAGATCCACTTCCACTTCCGTAAATCTGCCAAATGCGCTCCACCACCTCCGGGTGCCCTGGGATGAAAATTGCTCTCAGTGAGAGAAACCTGGTCTCTGCCCAGAACAGAATCTGTTGCGCCAACCTGAACAGGGGGTGCGAACGCAGACCGCCCTGATGATTGATGTAGGACACCACCGTAGTGCTGTCTGTGCACACTAGCACATGGCAGCCCCTGAGGTGTGGGAGAAAGTGTTTCAGTGCCAGAAACACCAGACCAGGCCCTCATTTCCAGACAATTTATGTGCTTTGAGAGATAGGGGCCCTCCCAAAGACCCTGGGCGGGGCGGCCGTCCAAGGTCGCGCTCCAGCCTGAAAGTGAAGTGTCCGTCGACAGAGTCATGAGATGGTGACACACCCCTAGAGTGGGACCCAAGGCAAGGAACCGGGGTCTCTTCCTTATAAGAAGGGTACGAAGCCCACGGCGAGTAACCCTTATAGACTTGTGAGGGTGTCTGCGAGGATGAAAACCAGAGAGCGAAAGGATTTCCTGCTGGAGGAACACTGCCTGGTGTTCGCCAACAATCGTGGGCAACACCCCCTTGAAACTGTGGCGGACGGGAGGCAATCTGGATCCTGTACCCTTTCACTACAGTGTCCAGGACCCACTGAGACACACCCGGCAGAAATATCCACGCTGCCTAGTTGTCTGAGAGTGGTGTCAACCTCGCACCGATCTCCCCGGTGCCCTGAAACAGCGCACTGGCAGGAACTAACCCAGGGTAACGATCTGCTTGAGGAAGCGGAGCGGGCACAGACCCCACTGCCCCCCAAAGCGCCAAAGGCGGTGGGCAGGAAGTGAGGGACACCTTCCCGAAAGGGACGCTCCTAGGGACCCCAGCCCTCGGGCATCAGGTTCCCTTTTTAGCCCGCCTGGCTGAGATGATGGACCTGAGGTCTTCTCTCACCTGACGGGACTGGGCCTGGGCATGCTGCCTGGCCCCCCAGTCCTGGATGGAGGGGCTCAGGCTGCCATGCTCGCCCTCCTCACAGCTCTAACAGAACTAGCCGGAGGATGGGTGTGGTTGGAAGATGGCCCAGGCTGCTTGCAGTGGCGCGGGATAAACTCTCTGAACGCTGCCGACTGGCGCTTCACCTCCTGGTGCCTGACGACGACAGTACTCGCTGCTTCAACGAACAAGCCGTGAGGTGAAACTGGGGCGTTCAGGAGGAAAGTCTTGTCTTTGTCCCTAATGCCAGTAAGGTTAAGCCACAGATGCCTCTCCGTGGCAACTAGTGCAGCCATAGAGCAGCCTATGGAGAGGGCCTTCTGCTTCGTGGCACAGAGCGCAAGATCTGTGGCTCGGTGGAGTTCAGCTACCGCCTGAGGACCGAAACCCTCAACAGCGTCGAGCTCTTTTAGCAGGTCAGCCTGGTACGCCATACCACCATAAAACCACCATAGTGTGCAAAGCTGCACCTGCTTGGCCTGCCGCCACATAGGCTTTGCCCACAAGGGCTGAAGTCTCTCTACACGGCTTGGAGGGGAGCGCAGGCTTCCTCCATGCAGGCGATGCAGGAGAGAGATAGCTGGCTAGCGTCTCCTCAATCTTAGGCATTGCCCCATAACCATGATCATCCAACCCTATAATGAGACATCAGACTTGGCCGTAGAGTGAACACGTGCCGAAAAAGGGTTTCCCCATGACCTCGAAGCCTCAGCATGGAGGTCTGGGAAAAAAGGCAGCCGCCTGCATGGAGGTGGTCTGCGCCCTGAAGTCAGGAAGCGGTCATCTAGCTTAGAACGGACAATAATACTCACTTCCTCTTCAGGCCCATCTAAACTATCAACTGCACGAGTCACCACCTCGAGGAGCTCCTCGAATGCCACTGATTGCGGCAGCGGATCAGCAGAGAGAAACCCCTCCTCATCCGCTTCGGGCTCTGCATGCTCTCGGGAGAAATCGCGGCACGAGCTCCTGAAACCGAAACTGAGCGAACGGAGTCAGGGGAGGGGGCGAGAGAAAGGGAAAAACCCATCTCTTGCTCTGCCTCCGCTAACTCAACCTGCGAACCCCATGATCGAAGCCGCTGTGCCGCGATGCCGCGAGTCGAACTGTTGTGACCCTATGAAATTCAGCATTGATCTTTAAAAATACACAGAACAAACAAAAATTTGAATTAGATACTGATTGTTACCACAATCCTAGGATACAATGTGAATTGAAACTTCTGGAAAGTACATGGTCTGTGTGTGTGTGTTTGTGTGTGTGTGTGGCCTTGCTATGATTTTTGAATTGTCCTGGCTCAAATTATTAACAAAGTTTATGTCAGACCATATATTTTTCCAAAATGGAGAAATCCAAATCAACGTCATTCATGTTACAAACATGTGCTGACCTACACACATTAATTTATGTATTCATTCAATTCTAGTAATCAAACAATAACTTATACAATGGAAAGCTGCACACATTAGTGCATATAAAGTGTAACCCTCTCAAATTCTAAGATGGACTCTTCTGTTCTTTGGTTTTTTTTTTTTTGGCAAGTTCTCTGGTTAATTCTGTAAACCTATTTCATGGCACACCAATTTTTCAACTTTTTTTCAAATGTTTCAACTTCAACATTTCTCATCCATGCTGAACAACATAGGTCATCTCTCTCTCAAACTCCACTCCTATTTCCTTCTCCACAATTTGAGTTGAACTGCAGATCTGTGTGCATATGGCAATTTAATGGCTTGGAAAGGACCAGTGTCAAAGAAATGATGTGCCAGCAAGTCCATAAAAAGGCATCTCCGCCACATTACTCCAGCCTGTGCTTCCCTCAATGCCATGTATAATTACTTCAGCTCTTGTGGGTAAAGCCTATAGGGCAGCAGGCCAAGCGGGTGCGGCCCTGCACACCATGACCGTTTTGCAGGCCTACCAGGCTGACCTGCTGAAAGAGCTCAATGGTGGCGAGGGGTTGGACATTCAGGCAGTAGCTGAGCTCTGCCAAACCATGGATTTCACACTCCATGCCACAAAAAAGATGGCCTGCTCCACAGGCCGTTCAATGGCTGTGATGGGTGCCACTTGTGTCACAATTTTTGTGTCACAATTTAACAGAAATAAAAGACGAGGATAAGTCCTTTCTCCTGAACGCCCCAATTTCGCCTCAGCACTTGTTCGGTGATGCAGGGAGTGCTGTTGTCGACAGGGCAAGTGTGGTGGCCTGAACCTTTCCGTCTGTGTGCCTAGGCCCAGAGCCATCAGGCGAGAGGAGAACTTACGTCTGTCATCTTGGCCAGCTGGGCTAAGAAGGAAACCCGACGTCTGAGGGCTAGGAGCATCCTTCTCAGGAGGGCTTCCCCTACTTCCTGCCCTGCCGCCTGAGGTGCGTCAGGGAGCAGTGGGCTCTGTGCTCGCTCTTCTTCCTTGTACAGATCATTACCCTCGGTTAGCACCTGCCAGTGCTTTGTTTCAGGGCACCAGGGAGATTGGTGCAAGGTTAACGCCACTTTTATTAATCTTTCTCAGTGGGTCCTGGACACTTTAGGAAAAGGGTCCAGGACCCAGTTCACCTCCTGTTCTCCACGGTTTCAGGGTGTGTTGCCAATAATCATTGGCAGATACCAGGCAATGTTCATCCAAGAGGAACTCCAAGAGGATAGTTTAGGACTCCACCATGATGTTGCAATGTCTGTCTCCCACTCGGAAGACTTCCATCCTGTCAGCAGTGAAGGCTATTCAGCTAGGCTGAAGACTCTCTGTCCCAGAGGCACAATGAGTGCTCAGGCCTCATGGCAGCAGCAGCCAACCAATCCAGCTCTGGTTGATGGGTGTGGGCTTTCATCCTCACAGACACCTCGCAGGTTCATAAGGATTACATGCCGTGGACTTCATACCCTTCTTATGTGGAAAAGACCATCGCAAGTCTCCTTCGATGAATGCCTCCTTTCAGGCTGTGGAGCGACTATAGATGGCCGCCTCACCCAGGGTCTGTGGGAGGGCCCTTATTTGTCAAGGCACATAAATTGCCTGGAGGGTGGTCTGTGTTCATGCCCCCTGTTCAGGGTGGCACTGTGGCGCAGCAGATTCTGCTCTGGACAGAGACCAGGTTTCTTTCACTGAGAGCGATTTTCACCCCAGGGCATGTATGTCAGGTGGCAGAATTCCAGCTGAGGCAGATGTTGAGGCAGATGTCTCCCCTGTCATTCGTTGGAGTGCATTTGGCAGATTTTTGACCAAATAGAAGTGGGGTCTGGGTTCCTTGTTGGCCTGTTTGAGTTTGGTTTGTGGACCTAGTCTCTCTCCTAGATGGCACTCCATGGGAGGTTTCCTTCAGGAAGGATCTCCTCACTCAGGTGCAGGGAGCAATCCTATACCCCAGCCCTGAGATGTGGAAGCTCTGGGACTGGCCCCTGAGGGGGGACCAGTTCCTAGAGGCAGGCCTCTCATTTGAGGTGTCGGAGACTCTATTGAACGCTAGGGCTCTTTCCACTAGGAGACTGTATGCTCTGAAGTGGAGGCCTATTCTGGCCTGAGGGATACATCTAGAGCACACATGTAGAGAGACACACAGAGAAATAAGGCTTAACATGCCGAGCATCAACTTTAATGAAGAAAATGTATTTGGAATCATTTCTTCTTTATGGAATAAGGTTTAACAGCACATCATGCAGAACATGATGCGACACACCATGAAGCTTGAGTAGTTCCCTTTCAAGGGACTACTGCTGCATGATGCTGTGTCGAGTTGATGCTTATGGGAGAACCACTTTGAGGCAGTTGTGTCTGAAGCTCTGTGCACATGCCCATTTAATGGCTTGGAAAGGACAGGTGGCAAAGTAATTACATTTTGTCTATTGTATGTCTTATTGTCTAAGAATAGGGAAAAAGAAGATGTATAAAGACTTATTCTTTATCATGGTGCGGTCGGCTCTCAAAGGAGCCAATTGCATGCATTGCGGCAATTGCTCTTCACACTTTTCGCTCTCGCTTGACTGCATAACAGGCTGGAGTTCCATGTCTGTTGAGGCAGCGTGTCTGCTTCATTCATGGCTGTTGCAGTCCTAGTTAGCTGAAATGAACGAGAGATGGTTGAGTCCTTTTTCCCACCCTCTCTGCTGACTCTAATGTCTCCGATTCCACTACAAGAGCTCACTTTGCGTTTTCTCCCCAAACGAACAGGGAATTATTATCGTTTGCATCAAACTCTGAGGAGTTTTATGTAGGCAATGACGAGCGGACTGCCACTGAGGTACTTTCTAAGATAGCCAGTGGCGACTGTCACATAGGCTCTTAGCCAGAGCACAGGATTTACTCAGGTTCGTTTTGAGGATGACGCTTGCCAGTATTGTGCTCTTCCTTTTGGACTAGCCCTTTCACCAAGCACACTCATGGACACTGCCCTGGCACCACTGCTTCTCCAGGTTATCTGTGTACTGAATTGCCTGGACAACTGGCACATTCTGGAAGTAGGCTGACATCGAGATGCTGTGTTTGTCCATAAGAGGTCTCTTAGCCTCAGGTTGAACCCAGGAAAGCGCGTGCTTTCTCCTCCTCAGAGCACCAACTTCCTGGGGTTTGTTTGGAACCCTACCACAATGTGGACATGTCTGTCTCCACACTTGGTGGCTTCCATCTTGTCAGCAGCCAGTGGGTGGTAATTCCTTTGGGTCTACCTTACATAAGGCCACTCGAGCTCTGGCTCAGGGGCTTTCATCCCCACAGACATCTTCTCAGGTTCATAAGGGTTATGCACCATGGGCTTTGAACCCTGCTTATGTGGAAAAGACTCCAGTTCCTGGCCTTGGGTCCTACTCTAGGGGTGTGTCATCATTGCAACACACTTTCTACAGATGCCTTGCTTTCTGGCTGAAGGCTATGGAAGCCAGGCAGGGAGTTTTTCCTTGCCACCGTCGCCCTCGGCTTGCTCATCAGGGACAAACTGATTTCACTACTCTCACATACCATAATTATCTCTGGTTGTGTAAAGCTGGTTTGTGACAATTACCATTGTAAAAAGTGCTATACAAATAAAATTGAATTGAATTGAGATGCTGTTATAGAACTTTATGGTTCAGCAGTGTGGATCATTATAGTTATTGTTCTTGGTATGAACAGCCCTTTACAATAGTAGGAGAGAAGCAACACCCATTAAGTGATCTGAAGATAATAAAGTTAAAGCTTAATAAGATTACATTCAAATGATGAAGCATAAACTACGAGCTAACGGAGTGAACAAGATGCAGCCTGGTTATACATGTAAATGTGTGTTATTCTGCTGAGTGGTACAAGTAAAGAAACATGTTGGACTCATCCGTTTTTTTTAAGCATAAATTAGCAAACTAACTAAATTTAACAACCGAGTTAACATAAGTTAAATACAGTATGCTGTATGTACTGAATATATACTTATGTACTGTAGCCTACTGTACACATTTTCATCAGAATACCAGCACAAGTAATTGTTTACAAAGCAGGGCAGATAATGATCTGGTGCTTTACACTCATGCACTCAAGTGTAATTAGATTTTCCAATGTCCATGCTACCTTATGAAATATTTGTGTCTATTACTACTTTTATCCATATTTTATTGAACAAGACGCTGCGTCGCTTGCCACACCCCTGCTGTCCATTTGTGCTTCCTTCAGCCAAATAGAAGCTGGAGTAATGTGACGTAGATGCCCTTTTATGGACTCGCTGGCACGTAATTACTTTGCCACCTGTACTTTCCAAACCATTAAATTGGCACTTGTGCACACAGAGCTTCAGACACCACTTCCTCAAAGAAGCATTCCCATAGCGTCAACTCCACACAGCATCTCGTTCCCTTCTCAGGGAACCGGGTTACAAACGCAACCTGGTGTAATTTGTGTGCTTGTGGATGAGGAGGAGTAGGGAGTAGTTGGAGTGGCCTGAGTAACAAAAACAGAGCCCTGGAAGCCTGTGTGATGAATGTAGGAACCTGAACTTTCTTGAAGAGTCAGCAAGCAGGCCACAAGTTTCCAGGTGTCACGTTCGGGCATCAAAGATGAGCAGGATCCATATGCAGTAAAGGACTTTTAATAAACAAAAAGCAGAAACACATGGGACACAAGACCAGAACACAAAGCAAACAAAACAAAGAAACAGGCTAAACATGAAAGACAAAAACAGGCAAGGCAAAAACAGGCAAGGAAAAAACAGGCAAGGCAAAACAAACGGGACAACCACTACGGACAATAACCAACAAAGCACAGGGGAAAACTCAGGGGTATATATACACACACTAACAAA
>JAOTRN010000012.1:296629-312528 GCA_028566695.1 Bagroides melapterus
TGACAAGCATCTTCACTCCTAACAAAGTAATTAGTGAGTACTTATATATTATTATATATTGTTAAATTTAAGTATAGCGAGAGAAAGTCCTCACCTTGTAGCTGGCATGTGGATAAAATGGCGTTTTGGTCTTCAAATTGGGGGAAAGGGGAGGGGCAAAAGATAATTTGGCGGGGTTTTTGCACTTCAGGTGTAAAAATATAATTACACCACGTAGCACCCCTGCAACTACACTACAAAAGAGTATTAATTAACACTGTTGGTTATTAATTTAACTCTTTTAGAATTAATAACATTTAACACTGCATTTTTTACACTGCTTGTTTTACTGTGTAGGTGAAGTATAACAATATTGGATGATTTTTTTAAAAAAAAACTTTTTTTCAACCCATTCCCAGCAGAATTAGTATTATCATAAATGGTCATGACCTCATTTTCAAGCAGTGAGGTAGGCAGTATATAAATTCTGTTCCTTCACTTTGTTATTTTAGCTGTAAGTGATAAAAGTTGTACCACATTAAGAAAGTAAATAAATCCTTATTTGGCTTTATACTAATGTTGCTTGATAGGAAGCCCATATACTCAGTATAATTTATATCTCATAACCAGAGTTGATGGAATATCAGAATGATTTCAGAAACCTAGCAAGAAGATAAGCATTAGCCAAGGGCTACAGTACAGCATTCCTTTTAGCACATGTAACCTGTCAAGTGCAATAAATCAACATGTGCTAAAATGAGTACTTTCTCTTTTCCAGAGTAATTTATGGTCTAATCATGTAAATTAAGTACCCATCATGGTCCAGTTACAACTTACAGTGGGCCTTTGTGTCTCTTAGTATTGACATTTTAGCCTTACCAAGAGACACCATGCCAGCTTAGCAAATTGTTATTAAATGTCCATGTGTGCAATAATATATACAATCACTTGTCTTGGTCATGTTAACTTTTTTGTTTTATTTCAATTAGTATTTCATGTGTGCTTTGATTTTTAATACTTTTACTTAATCTGAGGTACTAAACTGAGGCGCAAGTATACAACCCGAATTCTGGAAATGTTGGAAAGTTATTTAAATTTGAATAAAATGTAAACTAAAAGACGTCTGGGCATCGAGGCTATGAGATTCTAGTGTTTTTGTGCTGGAATTTGCTCCTATTCTAGGTATAGCTGCTGAAGAGTTTGTGGTCATCTTTGAAGTATTTTTCGTTTAATGAAGCATCAAATGTTCTCTATAGGTGAATGATCTGGACTGTAGGCAGGCCAGTTCAGCACACTGACTCTTCTACAATGAAGCCATGCAGTTGTAATAGCTGCAGTATGTGGTTTTGCATTGTCCTGCTGAAATACACACGGACATACTGTATGTACTTATGCACCCCATAGCACCAGAGATGCTGGCTTTTGAACTGAACGCTGATAACACGCTGGAAGTTCTCCCTCCTCTTTAGCCTGGAGGACATGGTTTGCGTGATTTCCAACAAGAATGTTAAATTTGGACTGGTCTGACACTTTTTCTCTTTGAAACAGTCCATTTTAAATGACCCTTGGCCCACAGGACACGACAGCGCTTCTGGACTATGTTCACATATGGCTTTCTTTTTGCATGATAGAGCTTTAGTTGGCATCTGCAGATGACACGGCAGATTATGTTTACCGGCAGTGGTTTCTGGAAGTATTCCTGGGCCCATTTAGTAATGTAATTGACACAATCATGCCAATGAGTGATGCAGTGCCATCTGAGGGCCTGAACAAAGATGTCTCCACTTTCTCTGAATCTTTTAATGATGCTATGCACTGTAGATGATGAGATTTGCAAAGCCTTTGCAATTTGACATTTAGGAACATTGTTTTGAAAGTATTGCACAATCTTTTTATGCACTATTTCACAGAAGAGCCTCTGCCCATCTTTACATCTGAGAGACTCTGCCTCTCCAAGACATCCCTCTTATAGCTAATCATGTTACAGAGCTGATATCAATTAACTTAATTAGTTGCTAAATGTTCCACCAGCTGAATCTTTTCAAAATGTCTGAGAACTGTATCAGGCATCAAATTTGAAATGAACTCATTTAGTGGATAAAAGTGAAAATTTTTTTTTTTTTAAACATTTGTTATCTATGCTCTATTGTGAATAAAATATTGGCTCAAGTGATTTGTAAGTCTTTTAGTTTTCATTTTATCTAAAATAAATTTGTTAATATGGAAACAGAAAATTGAGCTCAAATCACTATTCTGGTTATTGTTAGCATAAAAGCATCTCAGAATTCACAATATATAAACTATTGAAGTGACTGAGCTAGAAAGCTGAAGACCACATCAAGTTTTATTCCGAAATGCAGGGTCTGAATTTGGTACAGACCATAGAAAGCTATACGTCAAAGCAGTGTAAGAAATTAAAAATGATTAGGGCGAATATCTTGATGAAGAAGAAGTAGTTTAATCCAGCATAGCAGCGACAAAATACATAAAGTACTTTGGGTCCAACGGAGTCAAGAAGAGCGCAGGACAAGTCCTGTTCAAGTATTTTATACTGTTTTTCCTCTTTGTAGTTTAGATGAGATTCCGCTTTAAATGTGTATTGCGTGTAACAACAGTGTGTTTCCCAAATGGCTGGGTCACACATTGTTGTCACCCAAATGGTTACTTTAAATGCTAATCATGGTCACGTATACCCTTTGTTTAGTGACGGTTTCTGGTGTCCTGTTGCCGCTCCCATACTAACAATTGATCAAGTTTTATTCCTTTAGAGTTATAAACATATTACCTTTTGATACTTAAGCCTTTTTGGTAATGAGCTATTTCTGATGTGCATCTTGGAATGGAATATGGGTACATACAATCTGTAATTTCTTACAGTCCCCCCTTTGATGCTTTTGGCCCTGAAGCATCACATCCCTTCCGTTAGACCGATTACACCTCCCGTTTTGGGCAGATGGCCAGGGGCGGTAAAGCCCTGTCTAAGATGTCCCCCTTCGGCCCTCAGAGAATCTTACCCGTCACCTGGCACCTCACCTCATGCACACTGGTTATAGCTCCACCCCATAAGGCAAATTTATCACAGGTTTTCTTCTTAGAATTTGGTTCTATGTAAATTATTACTTGAATAGATAGTAATCTGACATCTCAATATGGCATAAAATAACGCATTGGCAAATTATGAGAAAGATGCACATACAAACAGCAGTTTTTAAAAGTTACATCTCATATTGACTTGAATAGGTATCTGAAGTCTCAATATGTCATTACAAATGCATTTGGTAAATGATAAGAAAGATGCATATGCAAGCAACAGTTTTGAAAGTTACATCCCAATTTAGATCAGAATAGCTTCTTGTTCACTGATCCAAACAGATGTTCCTAATCCCATTGACTCCCAGTAAACTCCACAAATCCCATCTGACTGAAGGGGCTTCCTTAGGATGATTTACATGAAGATGTTCTCTTAGGTGGTCGGTGGATGAGCTTTTTGCAACAGCACAGTGAGAACGCAGGAATGCTGTTTAAGACCATATACATTCCTGTCACACTTCCTCTGTAGCACTGTTCGTCCTTGTCTAGAGACCACACTGTAAGATTCACCAGGACTGGAACTTTGGATTTAAAATGTATTTTTTAAACACTGTCACAGTATGTGCGACAAAACCATAGTAAGTCTGTTTTTTTGCATTAAAACTTAACCATCTAGTAGATGTATAGATTATGTTACACTATGGCTACGAGCTATTTCTGATGTGTATCTTGGAATGGAATGTGGGTACATACAATCTGTAATTTCTTACAGCAGCTTTGTATGAGCAGTTCAGGCTGCTGCTGTGGAATATTTTCTTGGTAAAATTTGTGTCAAAGCTTAATGTTTCTAACCTTAAACATGCCTTTCTGCCTACTGGCTTTATGACACTACTTATTCTATAAGTATTTCCAGCATGATCAAGCAGCATGTCACACCAGATCACTAGTAAAAGTCATCTCAAAATGGGTCCATGAACAATTAAAATCAGTCTATTTCAGTGGCCTCCCCAGTCACCAAATCATTATCTTGCTTCTTGATGAAGTTCCGCCCAGGTAATTTTAATATATTTTAGTGTACATTGGCAGACTACTTAATTGATTGTGCTGCTGCTACCAAGATTTAAATAATCAATAAATATTAATGAGATCCAGGAGCAGCCATGCTTCCAGGACAAGCCCTAACCATGACAGTACCTCCACCATGCTTGAGCAATGATCTTCTATGTTTTGGATCATAAGCAGTTCCTTCCTTCCTCCACACTTTGGCCTTTTCATCATTTTTTTTTTTTTTTTTTGGGTAAATTTTAGTGTCCTCAGTCCATGTGTAGTGTAGTTATGTGCAAATTCCAATCTGGACTTCCACAGTCCTAATGTTGGTATGTGGTATGGCCTTTATACTTTTGCTCTTCAAGTTTTCTTAAAATGGTGAATTGTTATCCTTTATCCCTGCCATATAGAGGTTGTTGATGTCACTGACTTTTGATGTCTAGTTGATTGTGCACCAGGGGTTCCTTTTTCAGGACATTTCAAATTGTTTTCTTGGCCAGTGCTGGTAAAGCAGCTCGGATTGATTATTTCTCTTGTTTTTCCTAATATAGGCAGTGTGCTGTCTTATGTTGACCTTGTTTTTTTTCCTCAGTTTTTGGAGCAGCTGCAGGCTAACAGGGCAAGTCTGAAGCCAGTGCAGTTGCAGATGTTGGAACAGCTCAAAGCTCAGCTGTCAGCAATGCAGCTGCACCAGCAACAGGTTTACATATGGACTTTTCTGGAGTTTCCATCCAAAATGTATGCACTCTGTGAGCATGCATTTGGTGTAAATGAGCTTAAAAATACCAGCTTGTTATTTGAATATTAAGTGTTCTGTCCTGACTATAAAGTCAAAGGGACAAGCCTCATATTGATCCTGGAAAGGCATGGAAATTTAATGTAGCAAAATCTAGTAATGAGAAGAATAACAAAACCAAAAAAACATATTCGTTGATCCAGTGGTCCTGGATTTTTATTTGGTTTCTTATTTGAAAAAATGTTTAAAGTATACAAATTGTAAAGTACAAGCATAAAAACTTTTTTTACTACTTAAAATGTTGAATTAGATTTGTTTCTCCTGTTATTGTATTGAGCTTGTGTAGGCAGATATTTCAAATTATTTATGGCCAGACTCTTTATACTTTCTGTATATGTTTGTTTTACCTATAAAGATTGTTCAGAATACAGCTGGGAATTTGCAGCCCCCACCCTCCAATGGCCCCATACCTGCTGTTTCACAGTCCCAATCCTGCAGCCCTGTACTTCACCACCCCTGTGCTTCTCATTCATTGGCCAATGGGCCACTCCCTGCTCGACCCCAGACCCACTCACTTGGCAATAATCACGCACTACAACCAGGAGCCAATGTAGACGTGCCTTATCTGCACTCAAATGTACTACCTCATAACTGCACAAGCTTGGGTGATGCGTGGAAGAGTCAGCATCTTAATAACACTCAGGTTTGTGTGGAGCAATTGCTGCCCTATATCAGTTGAATTGTGTTCCTTTAGTCCTTCATTTACAACCCCTGGCAAAAATTATGAAATCAATACACTTGGATGTATGATGAGTATGATCACCTGGCAAATTACAAACAAATCACAGATGTGACAAAAAATCTTATATATTATTATTATTATTATTATATTCTCCATCAAGCTGGTTCCAGCTATTTTGAGTAACGGTTGACAGATCAGCTTTGAATGAAGGAGCCTTTTCATCAAGTTTATATGCCTTTCTGGATGAAAAATTTTAAGTCTTTTCACTGTAGCATAATTCTATTGTCCTGAAAAATGGCTTGAATACTAAGCTATTTTCCATCGATTTCCATCAACACAAGTGTTTCAGCTCTTTATCTCTCTGGCCAGTGTAGATTTGTGATTCGTCCCTGAATATCACATGATCACATGCTCCACAAGTAGGCTGTGAGAAGAGAAGGAGAGATGCTGGAATGAGTTACACTAGGTTTTAGAGAGAATTTCCAGACGGGATAGAGTGGTGATTAGATCAGACTTATGTTGGTGACGGGGGGAAAAGGTTTAAGTGGAAAAGGCTGTAGTTAACACTTATTTCCAGAAGAGAGAGGAACATTGGGTTACATATAAGAGTGGAGGAAAGAATACACAGGTAGGCAAGATGTATGTATGTAGGTGATCTATGTAGATGAGGCAATCTGAGAGAGATTAGTAACTTCAAAGTGGTGGTAGGAGAGAGTGTAGACAGACAGCATCAATTGGTGATGTGTTAGGATGTCTTTGGTGATCAGGTATAAGAGGAGAGGAAAGATAGAAAAGAAGAACAAGTGGTGGGAGTTGAAAAAGGAACAACGTCATGAGGAATTCAGACAGAAGCTGAGACAGGCACTGGGTGGTCAGGAAGAGCTTACAGATTACTGGGAAACTACAGCAGAAGTGATCTTGGGAGACAGTGCTAGGTGCGTTACCTGGAAGGGGAAAATAAAATAAGGAAACATGATGGTTTAACGAGGGAGTACAGGACAGCATTCAGAGGAAGAGGCTAGCTAAATAGAAGTAGAAAGGACTGAAGAAAGTAGACAGGAGTACAAGGAATTACAGCATAGAGTGAAGAGAGATGTGGCAAAGGCCAAACAGAAAGCATATGATGGGTTGTATGCCAGGTTAGACACAAGGGAAGGTGAGAAAGGCTGTACAGATTAGCAAGACAGAGCAGTAGAGATGGGAAGGATGTGCAACAGATAAGGGTGATTTAAGATAGAGATGGAAAGGTGCTAGCAGGTGAGGAGAGAGTGCAGAGAAGATGGAAGGAGTATTTTGAGGAGCTGATGAATGACGAAAATAAGAGGTGAAATAAGGTGGGGGGAGTTGACAATGTAGAGCAGGAATTGGCAAAGATTAGAAAGTATGAGGTGAGGAAGGCTCTGAGGAGAATCAAGAGTGGAAAGGTTGTTGGTGTGATGACATACCTCTGGAGATGTGGAAGTGCCTAGGAGAGATAGCAGTGGAGTTTCTATCTAGATTGGTCAACAGGATTTTAGAGAGTGAGAAGATGCCTGAGGAATGGAGGAGAAGTGTTCTAGTGCTGATCTTTAAGAACAAGGGTGATGTGCAGGGTTGTAGCAACTACAGGGGTATAAAGTTGATGAGCCACAATGCAGCTATGGAAAACAGTAGTTGAAGCTAGGCTAAGAAAGGAAGTGCATATTTGTGAGCAGCAGTATGGCTACATCTGTAACTTTGTGGATTTAGAGAAAGCATATGACAGGGTGCTCAGAGAGGAGTTATTGTACTGTATGAGGATATCATGGCAAAGAAGTATTTCAGAGTAGTTCAGGATATGTATGAGAGGAGTATGAAGGCAGTGCCTGCTGTAGGCCAGACAGAGGAGTTTAAGGTGGAGGTTGGGCTACATTAAGGATTGGAGTTGAGTACCTTCTTGTATGCTATAGTGAAGGACAGGTTGACAGAAGTCCCACAAGAATCTCTGTGGACAATGATGTTTGCGGATGACATTATGATCTGTAGTGAGAGTAGACAGCAGGTGGAGGAACACCTGAATAGGTGGAGGTCTGCTCTTGAAAGAAGAGTTATGAAAGTCAGTCATAGCAAAATGGAATACATATGTATGAAAGAGAAGGATGTAGAACAGTGATTTTACAGGGGGCTGAGGTCAAGAAGCTGCAGGAGTTTAAGTATTTGGGGTCAACTGTCCAGTCCAATGGGGAGTGTGGAAAAGAGATGAAGAGGCAAGTACAGGAAGGTTGGAGTGGCTGGAGAAAAGTATCAGGAGTGTTTTGTGGGAGAAGAGTATCAGCAACAATCAAAGGAAAGGTGTACAAGTCTGAAGTGATACCAGCTATGCTGTATGGGATAGAGACTGTAGCAGTGAGGAAAAGACATGAGAGACGAGGATGTTGAGGACAGGATTAGGAACGAGCACATCAGAGGGACAGATCAGGTTGGCTGTTTTGTGGTCAAGGTAAGAGTGGCTAGATTGAGATGGTTTGGGCATATGCAGAGGAGGGAGATTAGTTATACTGGTAAAAGGGTGTTGGAGATGGAGCTGCCAGGTAAGAGGTCAAGAGGAAAGCCAAAGAGGAGATACACCGGTCAGGCAAAACATTAAGACCACTGACAGGTGAAGTGAAAAACACTGATTATCGCTTTATCACGGCACCTGTTAGTGGGTGGGATATATTAGGCAGCAAGTGAACATTTTGTCCTCAAAGTTGATGTGTTAGAAGCAGGAAAAATGGTCCCATACAAGGGTCAAATTGTGATGGCTAGACGACTGGGTCAGAGCATCTCCAAAACTGCAGCTCTTGTGGGGTGTTCCCAGTCTGCAGTGGTCAGTAGCTACCAAAACTGGTTAACCGCCGACAGGGTCATGAGTGGCCAAGGCTCACTGATGCAGGTGGGGAGCAAATGCTAGCCCGTTTGGTCCGATCCAACAGACCAGATACTGTAGTTCAAATTGCTCAAGAAGTTCATGCTGGTTCTGATAGAAAGGTGTCAGAATACACAGTGTCTCGCAGTTTGTTGCAATGCAGTGTGATGCTTTGGGCAATTTTCTGCTGGGAAACCTTGGGTCCTGGCATCGATGTGGATGTTACTTTGACACGTACCACCTACCTAAGCATTGTTGCAGACCATGTACACCCTTTCATGGAAACGGTATTCCCTGGTGGCTGTGGCCAGATACCACAGCACACCTTCAGAGGTCTAGTGGAGTCCATGCCTCGATGGGTCAGGGCTGTTTTGGCAGTAAAAGGGGGACCAATACAATATTAGGAAGATGGTCATAATGTTTTGCCTGATTGGTGTATATGGCTGTTGAAGACGAAGTTAATGGGCACGAGAGTAGTGAATAAAGTTAGGTGGAAACAAATGACTCGCTGTGGTGACCCCTAACAGGAAAAGCCAAAAGTAAAAGAAGCAACACCGGAAAACTGTATTGTTATAAAATTGTTATAAAAAGGTTATTCCATAATTTTTGCCAGCTGTTGAAGTATGAACTATGAACTATGACTATTGCTGATTCTATTTTCTATTGTATCCAAATAAAATACAGTATATCACCACTTTTTCTGTTTTGCAGGGGCTTCTAAAATGCCCAGGTTCTTATTGGGCAGGTCCCAATGGTGAAATGGCAAACACTTCCAGTAGCTGGGCTGATGGTGGCCTTCACAATCAGGGTGGACATTCCACTGTAGCCCCTAGCAACTGTTCTGAGCCAGCTGTTAATCACCTGCCCTCTCCGTTCCACTCCTCTGCTTTTTTATTAACTGCTTCCACGCACACAACTACCTCAGGCATTCCCCTGACCAAAGAGAGCGAGCATGTGCAATTCAGCTGTGCCTCTGCGGCCAGGCACACATCTGTCTCGCCAGCTACCCACTCCTCAGGCAATCCACAACTCTGTGCTCCAGTGATGGTCAAGGAGAGCCTGGCGGCAGGCTCCAGGCATACCCATGTGCACCTGGGTGCCATCTCGGCTGCCTCTACACCCACCTCCGCATTGTCTGCCACTTCATCCTCACCCTGCACAAATGAGCCCACAGGTAGCTTTACCAAGCCTGACTCAGCTGCAGTAAATGGCAGTGCACAAGGGGTATGTTCTGAGGACTCTCAGAGCCCGCTAAAGACTGAGCCCTCTGAGACATGTCTCAAAGCTGGCCCTCTCCTCAGAGGTATGCACTCATGTTCCACTGTATCGATCTATCCAACTTCAGACGTCTTCAAAGCATGCAGGTATGTTGGATATTTATGTACTTATATGAGCAGATCTTATTACTGGCATGTCATAATTATGAGTTGTAATTACGATTCTATATTTGCCATTTATTTGTTTTTGGGATCTGGAGTGGCATAACGAAAAAGCATTTGTGAGATAGACATGTAGGATTGGCATCACTGATTAACAGTACTTGGTTAGCAAACAAAAAAGCTTAAATGTAGCAGAGAAAAATGTTTTGTTACCATTCTTCTGGTCAAAACATTATTAAAGCCTTTAATGTTAGGACAAAAAATATCTAAAAGGAAATACATTTTACAAGATACAGCAATTTATTTTTTGTCTTAAACTGCATGCACCCCGTTTTCTGACAGACCTTTAAATCATCCAACTTACTAACTACCACTGTAGTTCATGGTCACCAACCCCATAGCTAACACAGATGACTATGTGCAGGGTAAAATGTCAGTTTGCACACCAATATATAAGTTAATATCTGTGTAGCAGTAAAGTATGTATTAATGGTATTGCATTTTCTTTACTGTCTTTGTTTCTTCCAGTTAAATATTGCCACATAGGCACATGTTCAATCGCTGTCTGCCTCCCTGTGGTGTTGAAATATTACAATATATAGCCTATACAATACACATCTTTGTTGCTTGAAGAATTGATTTTGAGGTTTTAGCAAAATATAGATGATGATGGAAGATATTTTATTCAACTCTCAATGCTGAAGCATCATTTTGTTTTATTTATGTTCATTGGAATGTCGCTCTGCATTTGCCAAAGGACATAAATGTTAACATAAATTTCAGTTTCTGAAGATTATCTTACATTAGCTGCATAAATGTACAGGAGTTTCTAAAAGTGGATGGTGAGTGTATTTATAATATTCTATCCACCTAAACTCACAAAGAAAGCATTTTAATGCAGAACCCCTTTCAATGCAGAAAGTCCTGTTTTGGTCATAAAACTGTGTAAAATTGCTGCATAAAAAAATAATAAAAAATGTATAATTCAGCAGAAACCTAGAAAAGAATGGTCTTTCAAGCAACAGCAGCCTGCTGGATAAGTGCCCTCCACCCCGCCTTCCTACACCTCCATCGCCCAATCTGCCAAAGGACAAACTCAACCCCCCCACACCCAGCATTTACGTGCGTACACTACCACATAGTAGTAGTCCCACATAGGGTCACATGCAAACTTTTGCACATTTTGCTTCAGACAATTCATTTATGTAATTTCTTCTTGTATTCTTTGTAGTTGGAGAATAAGAGAGATGCATTCTTTCCTCCACTGCACCAGTTCTGCACCAATCCATCCAATCCAGTCACAGTCATCCGTGGCTTGGCAGGAGCTCTCAAACTGGGTAAGATTGATTTTTGTTAGTTTGTTTATGCATGTATTATGTATGTATGTTAGTTTGTTATATATGTATTGTAGCAACTCGCTCTTCGAGGTGGGGGCAAATGTAAAATGGAAAGCCCTTTTATTGAGTTTCATTTGTGAAGAATCAGCAGTGCAGCATGATAAGAGAGCCAAAAGCAGCCCTGGAGTGCATTGGTCCATGCTCAGGGTAACAGGTGAAGTCCTTCAACAAGGGAGCTGGCTGGCAGGGGGAGTGTATCCGGCTGCAGTCTCTCAGGAGAATCTGGTGATTAACAGATAGTCCACCAATCATTCTAATTCTAAAGCTTACCTCCCTTACAGCTCAGCCAGGCTTCTTTAGATAGCTTACTCCTGGAGGAAGAGGAGTTATGGGCTGCTCCTGATTGGCCTCTCCAGTTTTGGCATGCTTTCTGTGCCCCACCTTGTAGCCGGGCTCAGACCTGGCAGTAGCCTTTAGTGAGGGCCAGCATGGAAATATACCAAGCTCTCCCAAGTCGTTCCACAAGGTCATCCACCCGGGGAATGGGCTAGCTGTCAAACTCGCCTTCAAAAGTCATTGCAGAGGGCACCACGACAATGGGGCTTGACCTGGGGCTAGCGGACTCCTCGATGATTCCGTCCTAGCATTTTGGCCACTTCCCCCTTCATAGTATGGTGCTGGGCTTCTGGGAACTGATAAGGCTGCTGAGGGACCACAGTCCCAGGAGGGATTTTGATCTTGTGTTGGGGTGGTGATCTCCTGATTGGCTCCTCCTGTTTTGGCGCTCTATGGAGCTGTAGTGCCTGCACGTTTGAAAATATAATCAAAGTTTGAAAAATCCTTAATTATACAAAATAATGCACCATTTATTAGTAAAATCTAAAAACCTTGAACAGAGAAAAAACCTTAAATAACAGAACACACAAAAACACTTACCATAAACAACCAAGAAAACTAACCCTGGATGAGGCGAGTAGTCATGAAGGAAGTGAGGAGGAAGATGAGTGGGGGCGGAAGTTAATATTTGAGGGAGTGTCTGTGAGGGTGGGAGGTTCTTGAGTTTGTTATCTAATTTTGTCTTCAGGAATTTCTGGTTCTGGGGTTTCTTCTTTCTTTTAATCTGTTTAGCTGGTGGACCAACATCGTAAATCCCTTTGCAACAATAGCTGCTTTTATAGCCGCTTTCTGCTTTAGAATAGTTAAGATCAGAAACTTGGACTTCTTGTACTCCACAGCACGATCGGTAACATGCAGACAACGCTCATACTTTTCAATAAATTTCCTTGTTCACTTCTGTTTCAGTTTCAATTTCTTCTCACCTACATTACCACTCTTCACTTGCTTAGAGGCCATGGTGAATTGCAAAATGAATGAAAAAACACAGAAAATACAGCATAACGTGTTCACAGCGAATGAACACACATCTGACCGAGACCAATTACAAGGCCAGATTACGTGTTTGTGTGTGACCATATGCAAAAATTTGGCGCATTTTTTGTTGGTAACCGAATTGTTCTTGTTCTGAAGCGTTCATGATCAGAGGTTCCACTGAATACCGATCTGGAACTGCATTAAAGGAATATACACCATTCTGCTAATGTTCCCCATGTTTAGTTGGGTCCTGTTCATTTAGGATAAGATGCGTGGATGTGGTAGCCTAGTGGTTAAGGTGTTCTTGTGAAGTGGTGGTCTACCAATCAGAAGGTTGTGAGTTCAACTCCCCACTCCACCAGGCTACGACTGCTGGGCCCCTGAGCAAGGCCCTTAATCCTCACTTGCTCAGTTGTATAAAAAAAATGAGATATGAATGTAAGTCGCTCTGGATAAGGGTGTCTGCTAAATGTCTTAAATGTAAATAAGATAAAGATACTCATCAAACCCTTGTGCCCTGTGGATGGGAGCATTGTTTTCCTGGCACACAACATTATAAAAAAGCTAGTGTTTATCTTAACTAAAAGGTGTTCAAGATTATGGTTACCCACTGAGGAAATTACTTAATTGTATCATGCAATATAGCTGCCTGAATAATTAGGTTTATGCTTTATTCTGCCCCCTTGGGGACCTGGGGAAGAATGGGTCCAGAGCACCCCCTTACTGATTGTAAAAGCCTACAAATGGGGCGACTTCTTAGCCATATGTTGAAACCCATGTCTGGGGTGGACAAGAAACTAGTATTTGAGGAACATGTTTGCTGCATCTGCATTAGATCTAACACAACACTTTGGCTTTGAATTCACATAGACGGGTGGTTGGAAAGACTTCGTCCAACCAATCGGCTATTCAAGACACACCCTTAGGGGCCTTGGCTTAGGGTCAATTGCGTAAGATGATCATTATGTTCACTCTGTTCAACTATATCATCCCTGTGTCTTTGTTGCTTATCTGAAGGATTACTGTGGCTCTGTGCATCCCCTTGTTGGGCTCAGAGGAGGTTGAGGAGCAGAAGTGATGAAACCTAAAAAAACAAATATGGCAAATAAAAAAAAACAAAATGATGGATAATTGAACTATCAATGGAAGATGACTTGGATTCTGGATTCATTTACTCTCCAAAGAGTGAAAACTGGCAGAGATTTATACTGTCGGAATCACAATTAACAGCAAGGTCTGGACAAATCCTGGTAGATGTTTGATAAAGGCTTTACAGTGAATAGCGGCAAAGGAGTCATACGTACTAGAGAGCTACGTGATATGGAGGAGGATGAAATAACAGCAGAATTAACTCAAGAAGGTGTAATGAATGTCGAAGCACGTAAAAGAGTTGAGCAGCCCCCTTTTTTAATTTGAGGAAAACATATGCTTCTGTGGCAAAACCAACAATGAACACCACTGCACGTCAGACTGAGCTGAACTGGCTGAATAACAAGTAATCTTAAAATATCAACTGCAGAAGTTCTATCACAATCAAAAAAAGAACAAAGTCAGTTTATAACAAATGAAATACAGAGATTGCTATTAAACTCATTAGAAAAAGGTCAAATTTAGAGAATTACAAACAAAACAAGAAAAGTAGAAAATCCCCATTGAAAAAAACTGAACCATATAACCGGCCTTTGTTTTTTTTAAGTCATTAAAAATCCAGTAACACTATAGTTGGACCTGACCAAATTCTCTACCAGTTTTTGACACACTTGGTGAGGTAATAAGGATTCTACTGGAAATCTTCAACAGAATCTGGAAATATGGGAAATTCCAGACTACTGGAAAGAAGCAATTGTCATGCCAGTACCCAAACCAGGAAAAGATTACACTGACCCAAATAATTACCAGTCAATAGCCCTAACCAGCTGCTTATGCAAAACTATGGAATGAATGATTAATGACCAGCTAGTATGGGTGCTGGGAAAATAAAACATCAGTGCCCTATACCCCCCAGGGAACATCAAAAATCAATAGGTTACTGTTGTAAACATGGTTCTCTGAAATATTAAGTATAGAGATCCACCTATGGCAAGGGCATCCGTACCTGACCTCTGCAGAAGCATCCAATTGCACTGTCTGGCTAGACAGACAAGAGCGCACAGCCAATGCCCGGTAAGGCCCCACTCCCTTACCTCAGGGCATAAAGGACCTGCAAGTGCTCCCATTTTCCAGTAAGTGTATTTGCTTCTCATGCAGCAAACGGGGCAGAGCTGGTGGAACTCTCCACTTGATGTTTCAGAGAACCGGGGTTAAGAAAGTAACCTATTGTTCACTTTCATCATCATGTGTTTGAGATCCACCTATGGGAGAGACATGGATTGCACAATGCACTCACAGTGAGGTACTGTAAGCCAGAGAAACAACGATCGCCCCCAAGGAGGCGGTGTCTAACACGTCCCATAAACATGCATCTGGTAACCCTAATGCACACACGCAACTTCTGTGCGCACACAGGGCATGAAAAATGTTTGAGGCACACACGTAAAAAAAAAAAAAAAAAAAAAAGGGAATACTTATGTGCACACCCAGGCAGAAAAGTAAAGGCATGCTAGGCCTATTCACCCCGGGATCCTTTACTACATTGTGCAATAGGAAAGGAAGGCGAGAGGGTTATGAAGATCCCACCTCCAACACGGAATGTGCTACCAAGGTTTTGGTGACATCCAGCCGGTAATAACGCACAAACATATGGGGAGAATCCCAGCTGGCAGCGGAACAAATATCCTGCAGTGACACTCACCTGAACAAAGCTCAAGAGGCAGCAACACCTGTTGTGGAATGAGCTCTGATGCCCCATGGGGGCAGCACTCCCTTAGACTCATATGCAAACACTTACAGCTTCCATCAGCCAATGTGAGAGGCGATGCTTAGATATGGGACTCACCTTGTGTGTGAGCGCCCATGAAATAAAGAGCTGGTTGCCCTTCCAAAAAGAGCTGGTCCTGGTCATATACATCCGTAAGGCACAAACAGGACATAAAGTGTTCAACCTCTGATCCTCTGAGGAGGAAAAAGGAGGAGGGTGAAAAGCAGACAGCTCTAACATCTCTGATGTGAACGTAGGGAAGCATTTACGCATAAATGCCAGATTAGGCTTAAGGAAAATCTTACCTCCACTAGTGCACGAGGAATGTACTGAAAGCGCTAGGAGCAACGCCATCTTAAAGGACAGCAGCTTAAGGGAAATACTGTCTAGGGGTTCAAAAGGATACTTTGTAAGTATCCTCTTAACCTTTGTTCATTTGTCTATAGCACTTTCTTAATCTATTTTACCCTACTTCCCCAAAACACTTTATTAACCACAAACATGTGCCTCAAACCCATCTCTGTAGTCACTTCTTACAGACGTAGACATGCTCGT
>JAOTRN010000012.1:312628-324953 GCA_028566695.1 Bagroides melapterus
AGACAGATTTAAAAGCACTTTTGTACATCGCTCTGGATAAGGGCGTCTGCCAAACGACCTTAAATGTAAATGTAAATATTGAGACAAAGCCTCCAGCACCATGGAGAGGTCCCATTCAGGAACATTTCTCCTAATGACAGGCAAAGAACTGCAGGCACCGTTCATAAATCTGTGGATTAGATGAGGCTGCCCAACCGTTGAGCCCCAAAGCCCACATAACAGGCAGAAATAGCCGCCAGGTAGACCATAGTGGTAGCGGTCGCGGCGGAAGTTGTTTTTCCCCAGGGCTTAGAAAAGGGTGGGTAATTCTGCCATGGAGGGGGGTCTGTTGCTTGGACTTTCCTTACCTTATTGGAAATTTTGTCCCGTGACAGGGGGGGTTAGGCAAACGTGCAGGGGGTGCCTGGCATGGAGCCACCTTCCTGGGAAGACATAACTTGAAAGCCTCATCCTCCTCCTTCCTGTCGTCGCACCGTTGCTGTGTTAATGCTAGGGTGGGACTGAACGAGCCTGGTTGGGCTCCACAGGGGTGCACACAATGCGCCTCTTCTCACTGTCAGGGAGCCCCAACAAGTTAAACCAGAGCGCATGATCTCCTGCCACAGAAAGCTCCATGGAGCACCCACAGGCTTGGAAGGCCTGACGGGCATTATGGAGAACGAGGTCGTTCACAGCGAGTATCTCCTTCCACAGCGTTGGTGAGGGAGATTCCTTCTCCAGCTGTTGACCTAAAATCGTCTAATTTTGCCACCTGGTGAGCAGAGGGAAGGGACGAGACATTAAGAGCCCTAACAGCTAAGGCAGAGGACTTGTAGGCAACCTGGGGGATAGAAGCCAAAAGCCAGTGGGCAAGATGGCCTCATCGTCCTTGGAAACACCAAGAAGGACTGCATTGTCACTGGAACAGGTCGGTTCGTCGGCGAATGGAAGGTTACCCGCAAAGATATCCTCTTGGTGGAATGCAGGTTTGGGCTGGTCAGCCCAGTCGAGAGACATAGCACCCCAGGAGGCCCCCAGTAGCGTGTCGTCGTCACTGTGTCCCACATCCGAGTCAGAAAGGCTGAGCTTGGCACATTGGGCACCGCAGGAGCCTCTTAGGCATCCAGAGGCAATGGCTGCAATTCTCGGGATTCTCTACAGCCCCCTCTGCATGCTTGAGCCCCATACAGACCACGCAGAATGGGTGCGAATCTGTAGCGGTGATAAGCGCATCACACGCGGCCGGGCAGGCCCATCATAGGCTGTTCTGGGGAGAAGCAGCACTTTTAGAGAGCGACCTAGCAGAACAGAAATCGGTGGCAGGCAGCCATGGAAGTGGGAGCAGGTGAATAACAAGCAGATGAGCCTGAAGAAAAGCGAGAGCGTGGGCGGCTCAGGATGCAACACTACTGAATTAGGCTGGATAAAACTGTCACGTCTGGCGGAGGCTGATCTGGCGATATGTCCTCCTGAAGACACGCGCACTCTTGTCTGTCTAGCCAGACTTGGTGCAATTGGATGCTTCTGCAGAGGTCAGGCACGGATGCCCTTACCATACATGGATCCCGAACATGAAATGATGAAAGAGAACTGACTGTTATGATGCATTTAGCTCAACATAAGAAAAAGTAAAATCCTAAAATGGATTTTTCGAATATATGATACAGCTTACCATCCCATTTACCAGTGAATCCAATAATAAACCATGGAAATAATTACTGTTTTAAAAACTGCGTATACTAGATGCTGAATTGGCCACTCAGGAATAACATATTTATTGAAAGGAGAAGAAATTCCTTTTTTCATCTGTGTAAAAAAACCTTGAGTATAAGACACATTTTAATAGAATGCCCAGTTTTAAATAATATTAAACTGAAAACTGACTAAACTGAAAGATTGTATAGAAACGTTATAATTTTTGCTACTTTATGTAATATGTAAGGCTTTGACTGTAAATGCATGAAAATTATACTATAATCATTTTAACATTATTGTTCATAGTCTTACTATTATCTTTGAAAATATTATCACCTTTTTATGTGAAATATAATGTTGATGTTGCCGTGAATATAGCCATTGCTACTGATATGACATTAAACAACAAATATATAAATAAATATGCTCTAGTAAGTCACCAATCAACATAACATATTTAATTTTATTAATTTTAGTGATAATTTAAAGAAAATTTTAATTTTATTATATGCTTTTTTTTATTGCCTCTGTAAAAATTCCACACAAATTCAGAATTTTATCCAAATCTATACATTTTAAACAATCCTACAATTTAAGGTCCTACAATTTAAAGTCCATATTCCTTGTCTCTATTTTTTAATTTTGGTTGTAGTTTGTGGGTTGAATGAGCTCTAGTGTTTTATGCAGGTTTATTATACCTTTATTATATGTTACACCTGCTACTGATGTTTTCTATGCTTTTCTCCTTTTCTTTACTGATTTCTTTAGACTTAGGTCTGTTTTCTACTAAGACTCTAGTGGAGGCCAACCCAGAGCACCTGGTGGAGGTGCGGACACAGCTGTGTCAACCAGCTGATGAAAACTGGGATGCCACTGGCACCAAAAAGCAGTGGCGATGTGAGAGCATCTGGTCCCTTACAACTATTGCCAAGTATGCCCAGTATCAGGCTGCATCCTTCCAGGAGTCACTACGGGTATGGAAAATAGCAACAAGCATGCATAAATGTCTGCTTGCATAATAAAGGAGTAAATGCTTGCAGTATTTGCATGCTTATTGTGCCGAACCCAGCATTCATTAACTCCTTATCACGGTTCAGATTTCTAATGAAGTATTCCCTTTCGAGATGTGCTCTTGCATTGCGGCAGTCTCTGACGCTTTGGGAATCCCTTCCCTACTTCCCTGAATCACTGAAGGCTTATTGGTAACGTCTGCGGTGGTAAGCGGACGTCACTGAGATCGTGTGGCTCGTGGCACCGTTCCCGTCTGCTGATCTCAACAGTAAATACGCTCCGTGGTTGGACCGTAGCTGCTAGGCTGAGCCACGCTACACGCTGGCTTTCTGCGGTTATCCAGCGTGTATTCTGATTGCAGAAATTTCTTCGCACATGACGGCCTATGCCCCTTGATGGCAGCGAGTGGCTTGATGCCGTTTGGTGGTGCTGATGACAGCGAGGATTCTGTGTCTCTCGCCACCTCGGAGTGCGATGATTGGGCGGCTTCTGAAGATGTCTTAGAGCCCCCATCAATAGTGGGAGCGGCATCTACACCGTCACAACCCAGCATGGACTTGAACATGTGCTCAGTAGAGGAGCTTGGGCTCAGGTATTCGATTCTGGTTGAGCCACCTCTGAGCAGACTCAATGAGTGGTTGTCACAGCGCTTGTGCAAAGCCCCGTTCTTCCCGAAGGTCCATGATGAGTTGACTGAGGCGTGGCACGTGCCATATTCAGCGCGCATCCATTCTCCCATAGCGCTCTTCTGTGAATAGAGCAGAGGAGAAGGGATACATTAAAATTCCACCACTGGACGTAGCTGTCGCGGCACACTTATATCCCCCTCGGCTGTAGCCTTTAAAGCTAAAATAACTCATCCCTTGAGGCAGTGTAGAACCGCCTCAAGGCTCACGGCACACTCATATGCAGCCAACGGTCAGGCAGAGTCTGCTCTTCACGCGATGGCGGTGCTGCAGGTGTATCAAGCTAAACTGCTGCAAGGTAGGGGTAAGTCTGGCTCTGAGTAAGTACCCTTCAAAGAGCTCCGCAGTGCCAATCATTTGGCCCTCAGAGCAACGAAGGCAGCCACCCAAGCCATAGGACACGCTATGGCCAGCCTAGTTGTCTTATAGAGGCACTTATGGCTAAACCTCACGAAGATAAATGACACAGACCAAGTCATCGTCCTTGACTCGCCCATTTCTCCGTCTGGTCTGTTCGGACCTGCGGTGGATGGGTTTCCCAAGCGTCTCCTGGCCGCTCAGAAGTCTTCGCGAGCCACGCATCACTGTTTGCTTAGGAGGTCAACATCGGGAACACGTACTAGGCAGCCAGTGCCTCAACAGCCATGCGCTTCAGCTCAGGCGAATGCTGTGTGCTTTCAGCGGCATATCAGAGGTTTTGGTAGGTGCCAACGGCCGAGCGGCCCTCAAATCCGAAGTCCGGTTGCTGTCAGAGAGAGTGGCAGTGGAGGTGGTGCCTCCCAGCCTCAGCGAAGTGGGTTGGTACAACCGTTACTTTCTGGTGCCAAAGACGGACGGAGGCTTCTAGCCTGTTCTAGGTCTGAGATTGTTCAACCGCTCGCTCATGAGCAGGCCGTTCAGAATGCTCACGTTGAGACACGTCTGGTCTCAAATCCGTCCAGGGGACTGGTTCATATCGGTGGATCTGAAAGATGTATACTCTCAGATCCCGATGGCTCCCATGTGCAAACCTTTTTTGAGATTAGCATTCGGAGGTGTAGCATGCCAATACAGGGTTCTAATCTTCAGATTATCTCTAGCTCCTCGCACATTCACAGAATGTGTCGATGCAGCTCTCTCTTTCTTGGGACAGAAGGAGATCCGCATACTGAGCTACCTAGACAACTGGTCACTGCTAGCCCAGTCGAAAGGATAGTTGTGCACTCACAAGGAGCTGTTAATGGGTCACCTGCAGCGCCAGGTCAGAGAATTTGTTTGCAGGGTGTTGCTGATTGCTCCTGTATGGCTGACCAAGCCCTGGTTCCCCGGGCTGGTTCAGGTGCTGTTTGTGCCCCTGTTTTACCACCCGCGGCCAGCACTATGGAGGCTTCATGTTTGGCCCCTGAACGGGACCACATAGACCTCCCTCCTGAGGTCTTACACACTATTTCAGAGGCAAGAGCACCTGCTACCAGGCGGCTCTATGCTCGGAAATGGTCCATTTTTCAGGGCTGGTGTAGGGCCAAGGGTATAGTCCCTCACATCTGTGATATAGCTCCTGTGCTTATTTTCCTTCAGGAGTTGTTACAGAAGGGAAGAACTCCTTCTACTCTTAAAGTTTACGTGGCAGCAATTATGCAATCTCTAGGGAGGCATGCCCTGATAGTTAGGTTTCTGAGAGGTGCCAGAAGGCCAAACCCCTCGAGGCCTCCGTCAGTTCCCCCTTGGGACCTAGCCTTGGTCCTGCAGGGACTTACAAAGCCTCCATTTGAGCCTTTGGCGTCAGCCAGTCTCAGGGTTCTTTCACTTAAAGTCACCTTACTGTGAGTGAGGTGTGATTTACAAGCCTTTTCTGTGGACTCAGCGTGCTTAGAGTTTGGACCTAACGACAGCAAAGTGGTCCTTAGGCCAAGAAAGGGTTTTGTGCCCAAGGTGCTGTCCACGCCTTTTAGGCTTCAGGTGGTATCATTCTTGGCTCTGCCTCCGGAGGAAGGGCAGCAGCCCCCGAACCCACTCTTCCCCATACGGGATTTGAACCGTTCCAACGCTCTACGCAGCTTCTCGTTGGTTTTGGTGGCCGGGCCAAAGATCTCCCGATCACAAAACAATGAATCTCTAAGTGGATAGTTGATGCGGTTGGTCTGGCCTATAGGTCAATGAACACTCCGTGCCCCTTGGGGGTGAAGGCCCACTCGACGCAGAGAGTAGCTTCCTCATGGGCGTGGTTTAGTGGTGTCTCCATCGCTGACATTTGTGGGGCGGCGGGATGGTCCTCCCCGTCAACATTTGTTAGATTCTATAACCTGGATGTTCCAAACCTTCAGACCTCCGTTCTGTAAGCCCAGATAACCAAATAGGCTCCGGCTTACTGAGCTTTGGTCGTCCTGCATCCAGAGTATGGCTCTGCCTGCCCCAGCATGTGCAGCATGGCGTTGCACATATCCATTCCCATAGCATCAGAGACTGAAGCAATGCAAGAGCACATCTCGAAAGGGAACGTAACGGTTACTCACGTAACCCTGGTTCCCTGAGATGATGGGAACGAGCACTGCGTAGTCGGCCATGCTTCAGCGCCCCTGACGACCAATGTTTGCGCTTCAGTCAAAGAGCTGGTGAAGTTACAGCGTTTCAGCGGGGCTTGTATAGGCAGAGAGCCTATACAAGCCTAACATGGCGGGCTGAAACGCCATTTGTCCGCTTACTACCGCGGACGTTACCAATAAGGCTTCAGTGATTCAGGGAAGTAGGGAAGGGATTCCCATAGCATCAGAGACTGACACAATGCTCGTTCCCATCATCTCAGGGAACCAGGGTTACGTGAGTAACCGTTACGTTACTTTCTGTAATGGGTGATGCCCAGTGATGCACAGGTAGGTCTTTGCTTGGAGCTTGTTATTTATGGGATTGTTTTCATTCAAGTTATATTTCGGTTATCAGCTGATACAGATACCCATCTTATTTTTTTTTCTTTAAAAACTGCTAAGCTTTTAAAAGCTTTTTAACTAAAGCTCTTCAAAGTTATATATATTAACACAAAAAAACAATTAGAGCCAGTTTATAAGTATTGTAAAAAAAATAAATAAACAACCAGACACAAACGGGATGTGAAGGCTTGTGCCTTCACAGCAGTTAATAACGAACATTGTGAGAGCCTTGGAGAAAAGCAAAAACAGCTGGTTTTGGACCACTGCATGTTATCCTGTTTTAAAATTTACAAACATTCTTAAAATTAGGAGATATTTTTTAGGTATCGTGAACAAACTTTTTTACAGCTATTATTAATGTTAATATATAAATTGTTTACAAGCTTATAAAGCACAGTGGTGTTTGTGCTATAACACTATACTATATCCTAAAGTTGGGCCAGGCCTGAGGAAGCAGCGATCAGCCAACATTGTCCTAATTTTAAAGTTGACATTTTTAATCATACAATTGAATGTTATTGCAAGCTCATTGTACAATAAAGCACCTCCCACTGTTGCTTTGAATGTGCTCAGAAATTAACCATAAATGTCCAAGTAACAAAGACTTAAATTTGCCTTGTAAACTGTACAATAAATGAAATCAAGTATGAAGATAATAAAATCGATCCTAAAAGTCTCTTTATTTTTCATCCAATATCCAAGCCACCTTTTTTTTGCTGGGATCCCTATGACACTTGATATTCAATAGTTGCCATCTGGTTAAAATTGTGTTAAATTTGTTTTTGTTTTTGTTTTTTTCTGTTTATATATTTTAGGAAGAAAATGAAAAAAAAGGCCAAAAGGAACTCTCAGACTCAGAAATGTCTACATCAGCAAAGTATGATTAATAGTTGTTTAACTTGTTGCTTGTTTATTCACTTGTGCTGTTTTACTGTCTATAAAATTTGTCTTCCTGTGTCACTAGAGTTACAAGAAGACATAAAGGTCCTTTCAAGCAAATTAAAT
Organism: Bagroides melapterus; assembly: GCA_028566695.1. Classification (NCBI taxonomy): domain Eukaryota; kingdom Metazoa; phylum Chordata; class Actinopteri; order Siluriformes; family Bagridae; genus Bagroides; species Bagroides melapterus. The sequence goes on from JAOTRN010000012.1 coordinate 319,908, forward strand.
TTGGGACAAATATTGATGTTTCAGATGAAAAAAAGTATGTGAATTAATATATTCAAATTGTAAATACGTTTGTAGTTTGGGTAGATACTTGAAGTTTACACAGTATGCATGAAGCAGAAGCACAAAACAACAGACATTTATGCTCCCCTAAAGGTGGAAGTTTCAGCTACAGGAACTGAGTAAGCTGCCTGCATTTGCCCGGGTAGTGTCTGCAGGGAACCTACTCAGCCATGTAGGCCACACCATCCTTGGCATGAACACGGTTCAACTCTTCATGAAGGTTCCTGGTTGTAGAACACCTGGTAAGTAACATGAAATTTAGGTACATATAAATGTTTATTTGTACCTACTGCATATTGGATTCTTATTTCCATTGTGACTCCTTTCCCTTTCATTACATCTGAAGTTTTCATATAAAAATAAAGGTTTCTCTGTTTTGGTTTTAATAAGTAAAAATTAAACATTAATCCATCTTCAGGTCATCAAGAACATAACAATTTCTGCTCTGTCAACATCAACATTGGACCAGGTGACTGTGAGTGGTTTGCAGTGCCTGAGCCATACTGGGGGGTAATGAGTGAGTTCTGTGAAAAAAACAACGTCAACTTCCTGATGGGTTCATGGTGGCCGAACCTGGAAGATATGTATGAGGCAAATGTTCCTGTGTACCGGTTTATCCAGCGCCCTGGAGACCTGGTTTGGCTCAACACAGGAACAGTGCACTGGGTTCAGGCCATTGGCTGGTGTAATAACATCTCGTGGAATGTGGGCCCTCTGACTGGTATGTATGTTGAAGGATATATATCGCTCAATATACTGAATGTATTTTCGGTTTGAAGCATAAATGTGCATCTTCATCCTTGAATCAGATGTAAAACCTGCCAAACTACCCTTGAGCTTTTAGCCCTCTGTGCTCCAGAAGCACTATAATAATGGCCAAACCTGTTTGACTTAAAATTCCTAAGTTGGCATATGCAAACCACATTACAGTTTCACTGTACACATTACAGTTTCACTGTAATGTAAATTTGTCTTCTTTTAGATGTAGTGCTCATCTATCATATCTTCACAGCACATCAGTACAAACTGGCTGTGGAAAGGTATGAGTGGAACAAACTCCAGACTGTCAAATCAGTGGTTCCTATGGTGCATCTCTCCTGGAACATGGCAAGGAACATCAAAGTGTCCGACCATAAGCTCTTTGAGATGATCAAGTGAGTTTATTTTAAACTCCTTTACATTGACAGTTGATCCATACTATTCCTATGATGTTATTTGGTGACTAAAGAGTGACATGAGCGTAGAATGAGCAGAGCAAATTAGTTGGTTTTCTGTTTCAGTTGGACAAAAATGTCATCTCTTCATCACAGCCACAAATATAGCCAGACACAATGAGCTTATGCTAACAACACACAAGCAATAATAATCTTTCATGTCTTTTTTTGTTTAACACATACCATTAAACAGTCACAGTGATGTGGAAAAAGTAAGTGAATACTGTTGTAAATTAACCGACGAGCAATCGAGGAGACTTGGAAGTATGTTGCAGGAATCTTTTATTGAAGATTAGAACACACTCAGAAGTGCTGTGGTCATCAAGATCTACTTCAACACAGTCAGAACTCCCTCCCGAAGTTCCTTTTTACTACCATTTCTGAACTGAGGACAATCAACAGCTTTTTCGAAGCTGCGAAACTCAGACTCAGTCAAAATCTGTGACATCAGTTGTGTAATTTCAAGCAAAGACATGTCATATAGATGCATTTTCCTTGACAATCCTCTCCTGAACTCAGAAAAGTTAACCCGTGCTACTGGTAAACTCTGGGCTAATCTCTCAATTATCTCAGGTCCTACTGGTTTGATAATGGCACCAAAGAATAACTTTAATATACTTTTTTCTTATGGAAGCACCAAGTACCTTTTTACACTCTTCTATTGACCACACCTTGTCTGGATATATGGCATATTTTTGTCCTAACTTCTGTCTGACTTCTTGTGTGACAATGGAGTCCAAATGCTCCTAAACTCACTATCCTCCCACAAAGGAGTAGCTAATCCACCTTTCTCAGTGTTAGGGATAAGACTAGCATTCTTTTTAACCAATTTTGCCGTTTTACTACTCTTCTGTAAAAAAACACCACAGCAAAAAATAAAAACAAACCAAATTCTTCTCTAATCAAGAGAGGCTAAACACTTTGTTAACATTAGCTAACCTTCCCTGTACCAGAACATGTACAGAGGCTTCCCTGATTAACAGTGGATAAACAATTTGTTAAACACACAAAAGTGGCTAACCTTCCCTGTACCAGAACTGCACAGAGGCTTCCCTGATTAACAGCAGATAAACAATTTGTTAAACACACAAAAGTGGTTAACCTTCCCTGTACCAGAACATGTACAGAGGATTCCCTTATTAACAGCAGATAAACAATTTGTTAAAACACCCCACAGCTGCGTTTAACACTTCCCTGACTTTTTCAGAGGATAACTGGATTACTCAAATCCTGGCTTTAGGTTTGTTTAATAGAGTGACACTCACCAAATCTGAGAGTTGAGTTGCAGAAGTTCAGCCTTTACTTGATTCAGGTGATCAGTCTGGAACAAGCAGTGTCACTGGTGTAGGCTCAGCTCTGGATCACTTAGCACTTTCAGGTTCCTTGCACCAACTGATGTGAATTTTGGCATCTGAACCTTGTGTCAACTTCTATCCTGCCGACTACACCAACTTTTGTAAATTAACCGAAGACCAGACGAAGAGCAATCGAGGAGACTTGGAAGTATGTTGCAGGAATCTTTTAGTGAAGAACACACTCAGAAGTGCTGTGTCATCAAGATCTCCCCAAAACAGACATCACACCGCTGGTATTTATACAGATTTGGTAGGCTGTCCTTCAGGTTGTGTTAAAGCAGACCCCTCATTTCCCGTTCCCCCTATTAGAGGCTATATTGGGAGTATGTTTACCCTCTAAGATATACGACCCTTTTGGTTTCGAGAAAGAATGTTTACAACCCTTCCCGAACAGGTTAGTGATCCTATCTCTGCGAGAACACTAGAAATTTTTTTTCCCACAATACTGTTTTAATGTAATCAAGTTGATTTTCCTTTGGCAGCAAAAACCTCAAACAAGCATTTCCTGTAGCTTCAGATTAGACCTGGGAATGTTGAACCACTTTTCCTTACAAAACTGTATTCAATCAGCTATAATGTAGGGCCTTTACTGAGAACAGCTCCCTTGATGTGATTCCGCAGCAACGCTATGGGGTTACGGTCTAGGTATTTACCAAGCCACTCCAAAAGGCTGATTTAATTTTTTAGAAACCATTCTGTGGTGAATTTTCTTCTGTGTATATTATCATTGCTCTGCTGCATCACCCAACTTATACTGAGCTTCAGCCACCCTGATATTATCCTGTACTAGCAAGTGGTCGTGAAGACTGGAATGTGCTGAAGGAATATCTGGTATTTAATACAGCACTTGGATTTTATTTTTGTCCAACTTTTCTTTTTTAAATTTAAGTACTTTAAATGAGACAGCTGAACTTGAAATACCTAATTCTTGCCTAAACTATAAGCAACTACATCTGTGTTTTTGAGGCAGTCTGAACATGGGCTGTTGTTTCCAGGTTTTGTTTGCTGCGAACACTCATACAGTGTCAGAAGGTAAAGGAGGTGCTGATAGCAGAAGGAAAGGAGACCATATGGCATGGAAGGACTAAGGAGGAACCTGCACGCTACTGCACAATCTGTGAGGTGGGTTTTATTCAAGTTTTTTTTAATTAATAATAATCACAATCATTGCAAATAATCAGTTTTGGTAGTATTAATGTTAGAGGTTCATTTATATATTGCACATGGACTTGTTGCAGACCAAATTGCAAGTCATACACATGTGAGGTAGGCCTAATTTTCCTTCAGTTCCTGTCACTGGCCACCAATTACTTTGCCCACATGTCTGTCAGTACTAATGAAATGCAGGCTGATTTACTCTGAGAACTCTAAATCTGTATTCCTTACATACATTTGAACAAAATTTATTGGCTTTCACAAGTAATATGCACAGCTTCTGGCACAGTCATATGTTGGTGGTGGTATGGTCAGCTAAAGAGACAGGTGCATATCTCTAGGAAAACAAGGTATAGAAAATAATTTCTTGATTTGGCTCCTTAAAAAGCCTTTTGAAATAGTACATTTGGTGTTTATCCAGCCAAGGGTAATACTCTTCACAAATTACACAAAATTACACTAATTCATTCACTAAATACATTGACAGTTATACTCAATATCCTATTCATTAGGAAAACCTGAAAATTATGTTACTGTTTTCTGATCACCCAGTCATATGGCAGCAGCGCAATGCATGGGCACATCAAAATGGGAAGTGTTATCTGTGACTGTTGCTGCTCAACATTAGAATGTGTGGGGAAATATGTGATTTCTGTGGCTTAAACTGTGATTTTTTTTTTTTTTAGTGATTTTTTTCCAATTAATAAAGTGGATACACAATTACAGTACTCCGGCATAACATTGAAGCTAGAAATTTACTTATATTGGTGTCTGTTTGACTTGCCTTCATAAACATCTTTTAAACATAATTTTGGTACGCTTCCTGTACAGATTAAAGAACTTTCTAAATGGTCCCCTTTAAAGATTTCTTGGACACAGTAATTCCATAAGACGATGGTTCTCCCCAAGTTTCTTTATCTTTTTCATTGTTTTCCCCTGTTTATGACTGTCATTTTTCAAATTCTTGGTCTTGTTATTTCTATTAATGGTAAGCATCCCCGATTCCATAAGTGCACCTTCATCGTTCTAGACTAGATAGTGGGAATTTTAGGTTTTACTACTGGGCAGGTAACATATGAAATACACTTTATTGGTGCCATTATCACCTTCTACCCTCTAAACCACCCTTGGTGGACATGGAAATACATGCCCATAAGCAAATTTTTCCTTCCCTTCCCTCCCTCATCTCAGCTGTCCTCACTATCCTTTGTAGGGACTTTCGGTCCGAGATGGTGCAATTCCCAAACCAGACAGTGATGCAG
>JAOTRN010000012.1:333910-350998 GCA_028566695.1 Bagroides melapterus
TGTGTAGCACCAGCGTGGGTTAGGCAGGATTTTAATATAGCTTTATTAAGACTTGGATAAAAGAACTCTCCTGATGATTGTGTGTGTGTTTGTGTGTGTGTGTGTGGTCATTGGGGAGAAATCTTCTCACATTCCTCAGGCCACTCTGGCCTGATGGGGGAGGCCTTTGGTCCCTGAAGGAGTGAACAAGACCTGGGTTTTGTTTGTATTAGCACAGTGCTAACAGCTTTTACGATGCTAAAGCTGTTAGGCAAAAGGTGTGATTTGTAGTTAAGGTCACAAATGGGGGACCGGTTATCAGTGCCTTAGTCTTTGCAGAAACTCTAGCATTCAGGGAGGCAGATTAGTTCTTTCACATTAGTCTCTTTTAGGGTGTGGGTCCACAGACATCTTGGAGCCTGTCTTTTGGGGATCTGTGGAGTGACCATAAACCATTGAGGCCCAGTGTAATCATTAATGATCCGACCTGGAGACGCTACATTTGGTTTTAAAGATCCTTCTCTTCTTAGTCCTGTTGCCCATTGCAGGAAAGGGTCATTTAGGAGCTGGTCTGACAATCGGATAAAATGCTTCAAAGATTTATTTATTGACAATGTATTTGCTGTCTCATTTTGTTCTTACTAAATCTGATTTCTTTAGAGTCAAATGAGAGATTATGTTAAGCCACTTCTGTTAGATTTTCAGGTCATGCCTCCTGAAAATAGTTACCTTTGGGATAGCTACCTTTCATGTCAGATGTGACCATTAAAAATGTGCGTCAGAGTGCAGTGTGCCACGGGATTCTCCAGTGCAGGAAAAACATGACCAATAGGGGGCAGTCATGTTTCATTCTCAGTCTTGTCGTGTTCTGAAGCCAATAATATGCTTGGCCTCAGATATTTACAGCAAGCCACAGAGCACATAAAGGTGTGAGAGCCATATTTTCTAGTATATCGTTTATGTATTGCTCAAATGTAAATAAAATATATTCACATATAATTCACATAAAGTCACATGTGTTTGAACATTACTGTAGCACTGCCATATTAAATGTCTAAATTTTAAACTGGTAAACATACCCAGAACAGTGTTACAATAACTTTGTGTTGTATTCCTTTAAATGCAAATATCCCGTCACACTTTAGCAACCTTAATTCCCACATTCAATTGTGAGTTTAGCCTGTAACATGTATCTTTAACATTAAATAGTCTATGAAAAGTCTTTTGTATAGACAGACGCAATGATGAAAATGTGACTTTTTAGTAATGTAATAAAAAATGCATTATAAAATATCACCTTTTAGTCACTGTGTCTGTCTTTGCAGTAAACCTTCTGTTAAAACATATGCTTTATATCCAAAATCAGCTTTTATTTCCTATGTAGCTGGTATTATAGGTTATTTTCTGTATGTCAAGTTCTTTATTATTCTTTACAAAATGTATTCATTTAGAATAAAACAAAATCTTTAGGACAATGCAAAAGCCTTTGCTTAATATTTATTTTCCCAGCAAAAAGGTTAAAATTTAATCTAACACTACAAAAATACAGCAAACTGATCATGTCATTAGAAAGCAAGACTATTTTTCTTTCAAGGCATCACACTTTAGTTTATGTATTGTAGCTATTACATTCCAGTGTGTCCACCCTGATTATTAACCACAACTGGAAGAACTTTAAACTTGTCAAACCAAAATTTATTGATGGCAGCAATTAAGGCAGATTTCATGGTTGGTTTTGTTTCTTTTGTAATATAGTCTTTCAGAGCCTGCCACACCATCTCAATGGGATTCATATCTAGGGATTCTGGTGGAGTCTTCACCCAATTAATACCCTCTGCAGCAATTACTTTGCTGGCAGCAGTGTGTTTCGGGTCACTGTCCTGGAAAACCGATGATCGACTCCAACGTTTTCCCTAATGTATGTGGCAGCGGTATCTTTTATAATAGCATCTTTGAAGAAAGGCTGGTCCATTATCCCTTCAAAGATTGCGATAGGTCCTGGTCCAAGTCTGGATATTGCTCCCCAAACATGAACTTTAAGAGGTTGTTTCATCAGTGTAAATCTCCTTTTCATTGATCCATTTTTGGGCTTGTTGGAGACGCATCTCTTTATTTTTGTCTCTTGTCATGGGATAATATTGAGTTTTCCCATACCTCCATCCAAGTTTTTGCCTGACCCTTCGAATTGATTAAATACTTGATTGTCATGCCATAATCCGAAATGGATTAAAATGCAACTTCCAAAAGACACAGGTTATACAATTACAATATTAAAATTCCAATCTAAATTATGATAATAATGTTATTTTAACAGAAGAGGTAATTATAGGCTTCAGTTCTTTGAAGAGGTGGCAGTTTTTGAATATATGTGATACTGCAAGCTCTTCTCACCTTTCATTCACAAGGTGTGAAGTGGATTTTAAGAAAACAGGTTTTGTCGAATTTCCACATCCCAGAAGTGGGGTTTTAATTTCTACATTTGCACCTTAAATGGCAATTTATTGGCCATTTATTGGCAATAATTGTTCATTCATTATTAACAAAACACATTATATATGGGACAACAGCAAGGTGCTTTCAGTGGTGGATAAAACGTCTTTTTATTCAAACGATTTTTGATCAAGGGAAATGTTTGAATGGGGCATAACTTTTGTTTCACTTTTGGGGCCACAATAAACAGAACACAATAAACTCAAGAGCAATTTCTAGGTTAATTTCTATTCATTAAGTGATCTGATGCTAATAAAGCTAAAGCTTAATAAGATTACATTTAAATGACAAAGCAGAAACCGCAGGGTAATGGCGCAAACAAGATGCAGCTTGGTTATACATGTAAATGTGTGTTATTCTGCTGTGTTGTACAAGTAAAGAACGTTTGACACATCCGCATTTTTAAATGTATATTAACAAACTAACTAAATTTAACAACCAAGTTTACATAAGTTAAATATGCTGTACGTACTGAATATATACTTATATACCGTAGCCTTCTTTACACATTATCTCCAGAATACCAGTGCAAATAATTGTTTACAAAGTACAGCAAATTATGATCTTCCTCTTTACACTCATGCAGTTAAGGGTAAATTGATTTTTCAATGTCCATGCTACCTTATTAAATATTTGTGTCTATTACTATTTTTATTCATATTTTATAGTGGATGTTTTCTCACTGTCATCATGTGAAGTTAAAGATTTATCAGACACTGAGAATGATGTTAAATGAATTTTTAAAAATGTAACATAATGCTCTATAAGCATATTTAACAATCAGCTGAAGACAATTGCAAACTTTTAGGTGTTTTAGAAAAATGCACTCTGGCCTGTAGATACAGTATGTTGTTCCATCCGCACAACACATTTATTTAAATTCTAAGAAACATGCTTGCCGCATTCCGTGGGACAAACCACTGCATGCCGTGGGAAAAAATGTGCATTCTTAATGGCCACATCTGTACGAGCTAAGGGTTCAGTTTTCATTATTTAATGACTAATCAGACAGGAAAAAGTTCCTTAGACAAATGTATGAGAGGAAGATATTTGCAGTCTACTCCTAGGTACTCATTAAGAGGGTGGAAAAACATTTCTTTAAGATGTGCCACCATTTAATTGAATATCCTGAGCATTTTAAATAATGCCCTATTATTGATTGGGGATTTATATCAATCAGTTAGGGTTGGGGGTTTGTTCAATGTGCTTATATATTGGGGAAAATCAATAAGTTATGCAACAGTTATGCAATTATGTCAGCATAGAACAGAATCTCATAGGAATGTTTTCAAAATCTTGTGGAATCCATGCCATGATCAATTAAGGCTGAGAGCAAAAGGAGGGCCTAACCAGTATTATTATAGTGTTCCTAATAAAATGATAGATGAGAGCCTGTGGCCACTTTGTATTTAAATTTTGGTGGAGTTGGAATCATATAATGAGTATTTTATGATTTGTATTATTGTAGTTTATCTTTAAATATTATAGAACTGTGCTATTATTCGTAGCTGGTGCATTCAAACTCTCATCATATAAATCTCACAGGCAGCATTTTAAGACATAATTATAACAGTCTAAATATGCCCACTAAAGATGCAGCGCTAGAGAATGTTTGAGGTAGAGTATGGTAGATTTATGTTATGCACATGATATTCACAAGAATTAGTTTTGCATGTCTATTGAATTGATTGCATGTGTTGTACTATATCCACCTTTTTCAGCAAGCCAGTGGACTTTCAACGTCTGTTTGAAGGTTTTGTGGAATTCACATAATTAGCTGTTTCTGGTTATTTCAGCTGACTATTAATCACAGCATATGTCAATGCTGTGTTGTCTACCAAGTCATATTTATTGTTTATAGTGGATTCATGTAAATTTGGTGTTGTGGCTGCTTTAATAACTGACAATATTGGAACACTTTTTGCTTGGATCTGTTTTAACCATAAACTGTACACCAGAGCTGATTTTTTTTCTTAGATGGCATAGAATCCTTAAAAGTTAAGATTTTCTTCACTACTATCTAGCCTTAATCAGCAGTTTTATGAACAAGATTTGTATATTTTCAGTATTTTAAAAACATAGCATATCAAATGTTACTAACTAGTCATCTAAAATAGGTGCTATGCACTATGGAGGTCAGTTATCATCTTAAAATACAATGTTGCTTGAAAGTTTGTGAACCCTTTAGAAATTATGTTTCTGCATAAATATGACCCAAAACATCATCGTAATGTCACACAAGTCCTAAAAGTAAAAAAGTGAACACAATCAAACAAATGAGCCAAAAAATATTAAACAACTTAATTTAATTATTCAGAAAAATGATCCCACTTGCAATCTGTGCCTTGCAAAAGTATGTGAACCTTGTGCAGCAATAACTGCAAGTATAGCTTCTAGTAATTTTTGATCAGTCCTTCACAGTGGTTTGAAAGAATTTTATCCCATTACTTAGTACAGAATCGCTTCAACACTGTCATTTTGGTAGGTGTCCTCAACTGAACTGCTTGCTTGAGGTCCTTCCAAAACATTATATTTGTTCCTCTTTAATCATTCTTTGGTAGACAGACTTGGGAACTTGTCATTGTTGTCTTGGTGTATGACCCATTTTCTCTTGAGAAAGTTCATGGACAGATGTCCTGCCATTTTCTTCCAGAATTCACTGATATAATTCTGAATTCATTGTTTCATCAATGATGGCAAGCTGTAATGGCCCACCATGTTTCATAGATGATATAAGGTTCTTATGCTGGAATTCAGTATTTTCATTTCTCCAAAAATAATGTTTCTTACTTTAAACCAAAAAGTTTAATTCCTATACAAATTATTTTTCCAATAGTCCTCTGGCTCCACATGATCTTTAGCAAAATTCATAGGCAGCAATGCTCTTTTTGTACAGTAGTGGCTTTCCCCTTGCATATCTGCCTTGCAGATCAAGATTGTTCAGTGTTCACCTGATGGGAGATCTTTGTTGGTTGAGCACTTCTGTAGAGGGACGTAATAACAAAACTTAGATCTCTTTTGGCAAGTGGTGCAAGGAGGATGCTATAGTATGTTCTATCTATGGACTTTTTGTATTGTTCTATGTACTTTGGTAAGATCTAGCCAATGGTGGTGATATTTGGTAAAGGTTCTAGGACCCTGATGATTGCTGCTTTTTGCTATATTTAATTTTTTTGTATATCCTGTATCAGAACTTCATTCAGCACAACTGTTATTTGAAATATTAATAAAACTGAAAATTTCAGGTGGAAGTTTTCAATCTTCTCTTTGTCATGAGTGAGAGCTACACCAAGAAGACATTTGTGGTTCACTGCCAGGACTGTGCACGCAAAGGCAGCTGTCACTTGGATGATTTTGTGGTGCTAGAACAATACAGGATGGAAGACCTCATGCAGGTTTATGACCAGTTTTCATTAGTAAGTCCACTTTATAATACTTAATACATTATGCATTATATCCATACTTTATACTTCCTATAATACTACATAATAGCAAAGTGTTAATGACCATTTCTTGGTATCTTTATTATGAAAATAATGAAATATTTACATACACATACAAAAGAACATAATGGCTTCAGGCAAAATTCAGTATTTAGTGTTACCTCCTTTGGCATGAAGCAAGGGACTTTTGCAAGGTACTTTATGAATTTTTGTGTGTAGCTGTGCTGTGCATCAGGCAGCTATCACCTGACACAACATGTAGTACTTGCCTTTGTAGTTTTGACTACACGTCACTAGGCAGATTTCAGTGTCTTATTTTATACTGATAATGACATTCAACACTATACACAACACACATTCATTTCTATACCTAGATTATTTACGTATATAGATTGTTTTGTAGATTTTTAGTGACCTTTTTCCATTTTGAGGAGTATGGAAAACACTAACAACTTTTTTTGTGTTTTAGGCTCCTCCCTTGCATTCACCTTCATCTTGACATTAAGACTCTGTAGTCTTATAAATGTGGACCATTTCTGATATTCAGGAAAGTCAAAGCTGTGCGGTGCATGGCTGATACCCATAGTGACTGCCCAGGGCTGCCCACTGAAGCAGCTGTGTTTGTGTCTATGCAACATGTTGCTAAAGTGCAGCACATCATGTTGGTCTACAGGGGACAGTAGTGGATGCACGTTCTCGCAGGACTCTCCCTGCTATATTGCTTGGCTCTGCTTCTCCAGTGAAGTTAGCTCAAAACCTGGGGCGATATTATGGGGGAAAATATTTTGTATATATTGTCTGAACAACTGGCATAATCATATATAAAAGACTACTGACTTGAGACCCTCTTTCCCTGTTTTTTTTCCCCCCATATTTTATTAATGAGCTGATGCACAATCCTTTTTTCTTTGTGTCTAAAAGATTGTCCCTTATATGAGGGCATTAGCCTAGCTGGTCTTTTTGGATGACAGCAATTTTTCCGCCACTTTGGATAATGAAATCTAAAAAGTTAAAAAATAATAAAAATAAAAGTGTAATGTGAATACTTTTCACTTTAAATTTTTTTTTAATACTACTTTTATTGGTCTCATTAAACATATTCAGTATTTTTGGTTTATATAAAGAAATAGACACCAGCCAAGTCAAAAAGAAAATGGATTGCACATAGACTAAGGAATAAAGTTTAAATTGCTACCCTCCCACCCTAACCTGTGTTTCTAATATTGATGTACAGTTTCACTATTTATAAATGCATATTTATTGCTTGAAGATATTTGTTGATGGAATGCTGTTATATTTTCCCAGAGAACCTGCCATTAAATCTGAAGGAGTTTTGTCATTTGAACACTACTCCTGCATTTTTATATAAAAATAAAACTGTTTATTGTACAACACTGTACAGAAACCGTTAAATTGTTTAATTGTTTTAAGTTGTTAAAAGTTTGTAATATGTCCATGCACCTGTTATTTTAATGGTTTACAAAGTCATATTTTACTGTCTTTCTCTTGAATTTGTTTTTAGGCATATAAATATTACTGTAAGAGTAAACTGTTTGATCATACTGGTTTGGTGAAGAACAAGAAGACAATTCTGAATGTCTTTGCTAAAAGAGTGACAGCATTATATGAGAGGTGCATTTCAATAATACTGGTTTACACACAAATTTGTAATTGTGCAAAATATCTAAATTCACTGGCATCTATTAATTGTAATTAACTAAGCAAATAGATGAGTGCTGGCACTTTTTCTGGCTTTATTCAAAAACGATGTTAAGTGATGTAACTTTGTGATGTAAAGCATCGTGTCAGTTGCTCAATCATATTGTTGTCTGGTTATTCACCTTTCATTACTGTCCCAACACTCATATTCAGACGACACAGTTCTTGCCTACATTTCTGTTGAACTGAAAATAGGATAAGTCCAATTGGTTACATCAAAAATTTGTTTACCCCGTCCATTCCCAGATATACTTTGTTGCATTATGAACACTGTTAATGCAGTGTAATGCATGATCTTTGGCATCACCATGTCTATATTTAAGATTTCTATCAAATTAAGAGTTTACATCTAAACAATCTGATAACAAGGATAAGCTTAATACCTGATGCATTATTACATACATGCTCAGTGGATACTGAATGTTAATTGTGTTCCCTATAGACAGCCTTTCTTTTGCTAAACATGAGTGAGATACCAGGCCTTGTACATGAGAAACCTATCAAATAAATGACAAGCAAAACTGATAAGAAGTTAATTTATTAGATAGTTCAACATGCATTCATTATTTAAACTACATTTCTGGGCTGAACTCATGTATCAAACATGATTTCACTAGATGCTTATTAGATGGATCTGAAACCCAGCAGACAATGTAGCTGTAGGTGCACTAACACAGATATCTACCTTGTATGCGAGGTGCAGAGCCACCTCTGAATAAATTATTTTTATTGCTCTCACTCTCACTGACTTCTTTGGACCATTGACCTTTGTGTTTTATTGTCATCCCTTTGTGTTATAACATGCAGTTTTACAGACAGATGTCTTACATGCTTTTATCATTTACATATTTTTGGGTCTTACACATACTGTACAAAGACTGAATTGAAGAATGAAGCCTATTAGAGACCCAGTAGCCAGATGTAGCTGCTGACAGGCAAACAGGACCTACACTAACTACTGAGCAACTGAGGGACCTAACTAATATCAGTGACATTAAATGCTAGTGCAATGTAGAGGTTAAATAAACTATTCAGAACTGTATACTTTTTTTGTGTGTGTGTGTGTGTGTGTGTGTGTGTGTGTGTGTGTAAACCCTTTTCAGATTACTGGAACTATTTTAAGATTAGTGGCAGTCACATCATAAAATATTATTTTCTACATCTGGCTAATATGGGGGGGGGGAGAGAAAAACAGGATCTGTAGACAATGTTATCAATTTTGTAATTAATTTCATACTGTCTTATGAGATTTTTTATTTATGCTCTACGGTTTCTTCCAGTTGCATTGCCTATTTGAAGGTTACTGTGTTCCCATTTTTCCACTGCTACTTTACTGCATCACCTGTTTCCATGATGTTACTGGCTGTGACAACACATTAAACAGCAAGTTTTTCCATGAATCAGCAATAAAGTCCCAAGGCTGAGGAGGTCAGCATGAAGAAAGGACCTGTATGTAGGAAAAATGATTAAAAGACCTTGTCTCTCATTATGATGGAGTTTTAGGGCTGCTGTTTAAAAAATGAAAAAATATTTCAAGAATAACAACGCAATGTTTAGAGAATCAAAATATTATGACAAATGCTACATATCACTTTTGTGCGTTTAAAATGTGAGGTACCAGTGGTTTGGTCTAATTATTGTTACTTTTGTTGATTGTTGACATGTCATCTGTATGACATCCAATTTGTGTTGCTGAATGAAATTCACAATGATTGCTCTGAAAGGAGCAGGGACTCCCACATGCTCAGAGTCCCCAGTGAGTTATGGCATATGTCCTAACCCATTGAGGACTCAATTGCTGTACTGAGCATGCCAGCGTTATATGATGATACAGAGATGTAAACCATGCACAGCCTTCAAGTTGACCACTGCCCTTCATTTCTCCATCAACGAAAGAGACAATTTACTTGTTTGTACTCCCTGACAGAAAAACACCCATCTCACTTTTAATTTCTATGGGGTCAAGATCGTGAGATTGATTTTGACATTGGTGGGGACATGTCCCGATGCTCTTGGCCTGTATAATAATTCATGTCATGTATGGACACCAAGATTTGGCACTTCATACAACTGAGTATAGTTGGAGCCTAAGTTATACGTTAGCGAAAAATACAAAGCAAATCATAAAGAGAGGTGGACAACAAGAAAGGCAAAGCCAATACTATTAGATAAGTGATCTGTTAACCAATTGTGTACCACAAATTGCGCTATTTTATAGAATGCTGTTGTGAATTTTTTTTTAAATCTAACCTAAATGATTCTTGGATAAATTAATAAAATAAGTAAAAAAACGCAAGACACAGAGCTGATAAAATGGCACCAAATGGAAAAGAAATGTCACAAGAAAATTTGCACAATAAAGGTCAAAAAATAAAGAATAAAATTTCAAAAGGATAGAGTTGTGGGAAGCTTGCTGAGACATTCAGGCCATCCACGAATGTTAACACCTTGCTAAAAGAGTTTTTAATTAGAGAAGTTTATTTAATTTTATATTTAATTAGAGCAAGTCAGCATGCAGTTTCTGCACAGTTGGCTAAATCATTACAAATTCAAACTGTGCCAAGTGTTTCCCTTGACACCATATGACATACACTACAGAGGAGTGGCCTGTCAACAAAGGAAGCCACTGCTGAAGCCCATACACAAAAATGCCTCTATATAATTTGCCATGGTTCTGAAGCTAAAAGAAAACAGAAAAGAAAAGAAAAAGAAAGAGTTCATTCTTCATGAATGGATACAGAATTGGTGTTCTTAAAAATCAAAGAGGCCATACAAAATATTAGACTTAGCTGAATTTGTTGTGGGATGTAATAATTTTTGCAACACCTCATTTGAATTAAATGTATTATTTTCCTGTCCTAAACATGTTAGGTGACCACATTCTTATGTTAATAAAAATAAATGTTTTGTAAAAATGCAGCAAATTGGTCTCATTCACACAATTGCAAAGGCAGTTCTTTCAAATTTCAACAAAAGTTTATCACCAGAAGATTAAGTATTTCTATATTTGTAAAAGTAACACATTCTTTATATATGTATGTTGCTGATAACTTTTCCAACAAAATATGGGAATATCAAAATTATTATAAATAATAAGGTTTTTTCTCAAATTAACTTTCTCATTTTTTTTTTTCTTTTTAAATAGATTGGTCCTAAAATGTGTGTTTATTCACTAGATCAAAACCATATAACATCATACAGACTATTTATCTGTGTATGCTGCAGTAGATAAATGGCCTTATTAAATCAAAACCTCATTAAAATGATCTGTTTGCTCTACAGATAATGTGAGAACTGGGAACATCACAGACAGGCCTGGAATTTTGGAAAAATTGGAATTTTTACCTTGACCGAATAATCTATACCAATCCCCCTCATCATTACTTTTCTGATACTCATACATTTGCTTCTTTCCCTCTCCCCACTGCCATATTTTCTCTCTTCTAATACAAATTGTCCCATCTCCAAGAGATGAAATTTCAGGGGACCGTAAAAAATTGGCAAACTTGGCCAATCTTCCACCACACACATATGACAGGTGGCCTTGTAGACTAATTTAGTTTAGGTTTCTTGTTGCTAATAATGGAAATAATGGGAACAATTAGTGCTTCATCTAATCTAGACCATTTTGACAATTAAAAATTCTAATTTTGTTCACAATATGAGCAAAAATTGTTGTTGTTTTACGTCATATAAGAAACAAATCATATCTTAACACCAATAGCAAGGTGTCACATTTCACTACAGACAGATTGCCCTACAAAACTAACTAATATAATCAATTCATAAAACAAACTTTACTATGCACCTTCAATTATCTGATCTCATTTGCTAGAATGGAATCATTCACTGAAAGCTTTATAACATATAGAAATATTTGATATATAGAAAGTAGTAACCTGCCTCCCTTTTTTCAGTATGCCTTAGTATAGCCCTGCCAATCTATAGGTGTCCCAAAAAAAGACAATATGGACATTAATGTATGTGTATTATCAAAAGAACAAAACAAAACTAAATTAATTAGCTCTGCAGACTACAAACTCCAGCAATACGCATGGAAGTTGTGAAAACAGATAACCCTTGTTTATTTCTTTCCCTTATTAATTTGTTCCTATGCCTTTTGTTTCAGTATTATCAGGGTTACATAACTTGTGCATGAGAGAAGGGGGAAAAACATTTTACATAAGATCGTATTTACTTAGCAATGCAATATATAAAGAAAAAAACAAAGTAGTAAACGTGGAAAAGGATACAATTTAGTTGTCAAACAAAACCATTCACAACACCCAAAATGGCACTACAATTCCTGCAAGTACAAAAATAAAAAATCAAGGGCAAAAAGTATAATTTCAAATAACCCATAGAGTACTGATCAAACCAGAACTATCTCAATTAGCAAACTTGCAAGGTTGGGGCCCATTTGTTGGTGCACATGAAAATAGCAAACCAAAAAAACCTTTAGCATCCACAATAGTACAACTAATGGCTACAGGAGGAGCCTATTAGAAAAACACATACAAGTTCCCTCACTTTGTCCCGGACCTCTGGTGTAAATGGAGATGACTGATTTAAACAGAAGGATGGATGTAGGCTAGTAGCAAGACTAGAACAAATGGATGGATGGATGTAGCCTATTACAAGGCTAGGCCCACAATGTGGGCAACTGGATGACACTAATGGGGCTGAAGTTTTGTAGCAGCAGTCCAGACGATGACGATGCTTCAAACATCCACGGTTTCAGAATCAGTGTTTCACTTATCCTGATAATGCAACAGATGATAGTCCCAGTTCTCTCTCTCTCACATACATATACATATATATACATATATGAGCTGTCCTCTGAAACGTCTGTATCTGAGCTACCAGATATCTCAGGTATCCTGTCTGAAGAACAGTCTTGGTTTTCCGTCAAACACTCAGGAGCTACCTCACAGCTTAATCTACATCGCAGGTAAATCAGAAACTGGCTCAGTCTCTGCTAAAACTGAAGACTTGGCTGTTATAGAGTGGTTATCAAGTTCTACAGGTGCAACAGTGTCTTAAGCACACTGTTCAGGACTCTGAGTCTGAAAAACAGTTCTCCTTGAGATACATCAGCCACATTTTTAGAACTGCCCATGTATGGCATCCTGCTCTTGGTCTCAGCCTTCTTCTGTCTGAGGACCCTGGGAATACAAACAGACTTGGAGCCATTGTCAAGGCTCAACTTCACTGGCTGTCCTAAAGGCAGAATGTGATTCCTGTACATCAATTTTTTCTTGTACATCCATTTTTATATTTCCATCCACAGGCCTCAAGCAATAAGAGAGGGAGGTCAGATGTCTGATCCATCAATCAGCAAGCGTCTCCTTAATTATCCGGCTCTCAAAGTCTCTTCCACCCACCACCAAACAATCTTTACATTTCACACAATCTTTACATTGCCTATCTCTTCATTTTCCATCTCAAATGTATTTTTAACGTGTAAGGGTAACAAAGGGTACCAAAATGGCTATGACAAGCTACATACATGACAAAAGAGAAACAATGTACTTACAGAACAGGTGACTGTTACATAGGTCTGGCTCAATAAATCGGTCAGTTCTTTAAATACTTAATCTATCCATTGTTTCCCGTACCATATTTTCAATGTCTGTGATCCAAAATTTTCACTTTGCACTATTCCTGTTTTTGCTCATGTGCAGTAATTGAGTCACATGCTGCCAGGTAGACCTTAAAAAAATTAAAGGCTGGATGTGGAAGGGTCTTTTGATCTGTCTTATCCTGAGATGCTTTTCCTGTCACGTTTGTCAGGAGATTCATTATGCATTAATTGAGAAGGAAATGCAATGTTTTCAAACTAAATCTCTGTGAAGGAAAACAAAATACAAACATTAACTGAGAGTTGAATTAACAACATATAATGTTTTATTTAAACAAATAAAAACCTGATAAAACCTGATTATTTTTAAACAAATAAAAACCTGATAAAAAAAGGATTGATAAAAAATGTACCTGTTTGTTATCATTTGTCATCATCATGTAACAGTCACATAGTAAGATTCTAACTATTGATTGTCCTCAATCAGCTGAATCAAATTTTTGTCATACTCTGTGAGGTAGAACAAATTTTCTATCATACTTGCGTATCTGTTAAATGAAGAATCTACATTTTAGTCTCGTTCCAGTATTTGACTTTCTTATACTGCCATGCCCTGTATTGTTCTGACCTAAACCACAAAAGTCATGAAAACTTGACACAAACTTGACACTTGACAAAAATAACACTGAAAAAGATAAAAAAAAAAAAAAAAAAAAAAAAAAAAAAAAAAAAAAAAAAAAAAATCAAAAAAAAAAAAATCTTGACTTACACTGACTTATTGGGCTGAATTTTATATGTATGTGATAAATAAAATTTGAATTTGATTTGAATCGGGTGTGTACAATTTGGATCTTAAAAAAAGCCATTCACTGGCTGTGAATACCTCAGTTTTTAAAACCAGTGTTGTGCTCTTCTTGACATTTATCAAGACATCAGTAGCTTTCTGGTGTGTGTATATAGTAAAATATTGTTTACTGTATTTTGTTTAATGATGAATAGTGGATTTCATAAACATATAAGAGAGACATCTTTGAGGATTCTGTGAAAATTATATAAAAAGGATTATTTGCTTAGTATGAATGTTCTAGTAATCAGAACTACATCACAAACTGTCATTTGCCTCCATAATAAGTGCAAAATGTCTCAGAAATTGGTCATTTACATTTATTTTGTATATTCTCCGTTGGGTCAAAAGATACATTTATACACAGCCTACATTCTATAATACATTATATGTAGTCTGAATATTCTACCATGTCTTACTGTGTGTGTGTGTGTGTTCCTTCAAGTTTTTTTTTCGTTTGCATAGTATTTAAAACGTTAATTAAATATGCATTCAAGATTTACATAAAAACTTCCTGTATACTGCTCTGTCTCATGTAGTGCTGTGTGTATTTCTGTCTTTCTCTCCCATATATTTCGTCCACTTTTTCCCGCCCTCGGTCAGTCCTGGGCTCTCCCGTCCTGGCCAATTTACAAAATACAAAAACACAACGGCCCCTCCGCTTCCCTCCCTCGCTCCCTCCTCTCAACGGAAAAGGGAAAACCACCCTCCTCGGTAGCTCATGGAGACCCGCACAAGACATGCTCGGTGTGAAAACCCTCTCTCTTAAACGAAGCGTGTGTGTGCATTTACTCACCTGGCTGGAAAAAAAGTCCATGCGCTCGGACCAAACGCGCAGACCACTCACACACATCGCCAGTACCACTGTTTCCGCACTTCACCATTTTACATAGTTATGAACTTGATCGACAATGAATAAAAATCGAATGTAATCAAATAAAATCAACTCGACTGCATTTTTAGAAAATGCCAGTGTTTCGTGTTTTCTAGAAAAATATGTTAGAATGCTCAAAAGATCTGTATAAATGTAAAGAATATAAGACCCAGAAAACGGGTATTGCAGCTTGGCCTACCTTTAATTCATATAAGGAGTCCCCAGGCTCGTCCAACTGTTCCGAGCTCTCTGTTCGTCGCACTTCTACTCTGCTAAACCACACAAAGAGGACAAAGAGGTGGTTTAATACTAAAGTATACGGGTGTTGCTGTTACACGACCCAGAAGATTACAAAAGTCTACTTTTTGAGTTATCTCATCCCCTTCCGCTTGCCATTTGCCGCCCTCTCCGTTCTCTTTTATCAGCCGTGTTCAGCTCGCGCCGCTCTTGCGCACACACTTCGATGTGTATGAAATGTCGGCTGTTTGTGCACGCTTCGAGATACCAGCTGAATCTCGTCACGCATTGTTTCATTGCAACACATTTGACCTCAGGTTAGCAGCTGAGGACAGTCTGTAATGACGGACCGTCTGCAATATAATTCGTGCAGTCAGAATTTGTTTCGAAGCAATTTGTTGTTTTGTTTAAGATTTTGCAGCTCTCTCCATCCGATTTCTATCAGCACAAATTTACCGTGTCCTGCTATAAACTATTTAAGCTGCACCCACTATAAAACTGTCTTGCTGAGTTTTTCAGGGTGTTTATTACAATAAAAATTTTATTTAGTATTATCACAATATAATTATCAGCTCCTTGGATGCTAATTGTTGGTTTGTCTCTTCAGATGAATCCTCAAAGGTTCTCAAATGCTTTGTCTAAAGAAACCGCTAGACTTGAGATTTCACAAAGGAATTCAGTATATGTTAAGGTTGGTATGGATGTATGTTAATAATAAGCAGTGGAATCAACTCAGTTGACCTATTTTTGTGGCTTTAGGGGTTTTTGTGTGATTATCACTATAAATAACTGCAACACCTCCTCCCCTGCCCCTTAGGTGAGTCTGATGTTTATAACTGTAGCTGAGAGAATTAATTTAATCCACAATTCTGTTAAGGAAATACAAGTGTAACAGGTTTAGTTTGGTACTGGCGTCGCCACGTAACCTTATTGCACACACCTGTGAGGCTGGTTTTTAAAAGGTGCCCGTTTAAGTATTGAGTGAATTTTCTCTGTTTATACTCCATGGTCAGTAATCCCTTCCTTGTTCATCCCCGTTTGCTGTCTTCGGTTGAGTTGAACGCCTTTTATTTGTGCCTTTAATAAATTGTGAGTTATAGACTAAAGATGTGTTTGCCAGTGTTTGAGTGGTGTGGCGAGCACAGTTCATATAAAGTCTGCTGTAGTTTACGAACTTCATCTAGGAGGTAAGAAGCTTATTGTGGTTTTAAAGGGAAGTATATTACTGACGTTTAAATCTTTTACGTTTGTTTCATGTTTGTCTAGGTGCTGCGGCCTGAGCGCTAGCTGGCTGGCATCGGTGGCGGTTTGTAGCAATTGTTTGATATTGTCAGCTCTAACCGTGTCACTGCTCTGCGTGTAAAGCGGTCTGCTTGGCCGCCACTGTATCGAATCATTGCCTCCGTATTTGCATGACTATTTTTTGTCTACTTAAGTTGTACAATCTTATTGAAACAGTTTGACTTTCTCAAAAAAAAAAATTAGCCGAGGTGCCTTTTTTTTGTGTTTTTATAAATATCCACAGATTAATGCTACGTTTGTTTTTCTTTGTTTGGTGGATTACTTGCTTTAGGGATTATTTTCTTTTATTTATACACAGATTTTGCTGTGGTTTGCCCTTTCTGTTACAGCTACGTTAATAAGTTACGCATAGTTTAAATAAATAAATGTCTGAAATAAGGCCACGAAACAGTGTCCACAAGTCTTTGTGTCTTTTAAGATGCTTTGGACTTGAAAGGCAAGGTTTTTCATAATCGGGCAAAGGCTAGCCAAACGGTCAACTCTTCCTCACTGCCCAGGAAACTCTGAAGAGCTTCCTCGGCTGTAAAAGTGTACTCTATCATCCAAACGCGGAGAAAAAACAATGAATGTGTATGGAAACGCGGTGTTTTCACGGCGTTGTCTGGGGGACGTGGCCTCG
>JAOTRN010000012.1:351098-363085 GCA_028566695.1 Bagroides melapterus
GAAGAATGTGTAACAGGTAAGGGTGATTAAAAATAGAGATGGAAAGGTGCTAGCAGGTGTGGAGAGTGTGCAGAGAAGATGGAAGGAGTATTTTGAGGAGCTGCTGAATGAGGAAAATGAGAGCAGGAAATAGCAAAGATTAGAAAGGATGACGTGAGGAAGGTTCTGAGGAGAATCAAGAGTGGAAAAGCTGTTGGTCCAGATGACATACCTGTGGAGGTGTGGAAATCCCAATTAGAGACAGCAGTGGGAGTATCTATCTAAATTGTTCGACAGGATTTTAGAGAGTTAGAAGATGCCTGAGGAATGGAGGAGAAGTGTTCTAGTGATGATCTTTAAGAACAAGGGTGATGTGCATAGTTGTAGCAACTACAGACGCATATAATTGATGAGCCACACAATGAAGCTAAGGGAAAGAGTAGCGGAAGCTAGGCTAAAAAAGGAAGTGGATATTTGTGAACAGCACTATGGCTTTATGCCCAGAAAGAGCACTACTTGATGCAATTTTTGCTCTGAGAATGTTGATGGAAAAATACTGAGATGTACTTTGAAAGTACCTTGTGGGTTTAGAGAATGCGTATGGACAGGGTGCAGAGAACGTCAGAGTAGTTCAGTATATGTATGAGAGGAGAATGACAGCAGTGAGATGTGCTGTAGGTCAGACAGGGGAGGCTGAATCATCGATTGGATTTGAGCTATAGTGATCGACATGTTGACAGACGAAGTCAGACAGGAATGTCCATGGACAATGATGTTGACATTGTGATCTGTTGTGACAATAGAGAGCAGGTGGAGGAAAAAGGTGGAGGTCTGCTATGGAAAGAAGAGGAATGAAAGTCAGTCAGGAGCAAGACAGGATACATGTGTTTGAACGAGAGGGAGGGTGGTAGAACAGTGAGGGGGGCTGAGGTCCAAGAAGGTGTAGGAGGTTAAGTATTTGGGGTCAACCATCCAGTGTGACTGAGAGTGTGGAAAAGAGGTGAAGAGGCGAGTACAGGTAGGTTGGAGTGGATGAAGAAAAGTGTGTATGACAGAAGAGTGTCAACAATAATCAAGGAAAAGGTAAGTGTAGCAAGACCAGCAATGCTGTATGGGTTAGAGACTGTAGAATTGAGGAAGAGACATGAGGCAGAGATGGAGGTAGCAGAGAAGAGGATGTTGAGGTTCTCTTTAAGAGTGAAGAGGATGGACAGGATTAGGAACGAGCACATCAGAGGGATAGCTCAGGTTGGCTGTTTTGGGGACAAGGTCAGAGAGTAGTATATTGTTAGAAGGATGTTGGAGATGGACCTGCCAGGTAAGAGGTTGAGTGGAAGGCCAAAGACGAGCTATATGGATGTTGTAAAAGAGGACATGAAGTTCAATGGTGCAAGAGTAGAGGCGGCCAAGGATATATTTAGGTGGAAACTGATGATTCTCTGTGGCGACCCCTAACGGGAACAGCCAAAAGTTGAAATCTACTTGGCCCTATTACAATTTTCCTATTAGCAATAAGCACATATCTAATACACTTAACTAGTTTCCTAATTAGAATCTATGATAAAACTCTCCTGATTGAAACCTGTTAATTCAGTTATACCTTGTACGTACCCAAAACTTGTCAGTTAAGTTCACAAAAACAGAAAACACTTAAATATTCACTATATCAAATACTTAGTGTACTGTGGCTATAATTACAACTTTGCAGTGCAATCCAGTTTTTTAGATTAACAGAAAATAGTCCCGTATTTCACAAAAACAAAATTGCCTGTGTCCTTACAAAACATACCAGTTCATGTCTACCATCATGTTGCATGGAACAATCTGGTATGAAATGGTCCTTCAAATGTTTGTGAAGAAAAGGCCTGAATCAACTCAGCTTACATTTTTTTAATCACTATGGATTTAGCTATTTTCTTTCTCTAGGTTAAACTAGGAATAAAATGAGGAAGGTCTGATATAAATGTAGGTGAGATTAAACTAATTTTGGTCCATTGTAATGATTCCTTTTACTATGTCAGGACGCAAGAGGATGCAGAGCTTGTTGATATGGGTATTCACTGTGTGGCAGAGATATATTCAGACATTTATATTAAAAAAAGATCACCTTTGATTATTGTCCACTGGCAAAGTACAAGCTGAATGATAAAACTCTCCTGATTGAAACCTGTTAATTCAGTTATACCTTTTACGTACCCAAAACTTGTCAGTTTTCAGCAATAAGCAATCTTTCATCATTCTGTCCCATATTTGAGACATTTATTTCAAATGTTTTGGCAGTATTACCTACACTATGACAACAACCTCTCCTGATCAAGCTGACTCGCACTGGAGTTGAATCCAGATCTGACATCAAAGAGGAAGATCTCCCTGACCATATAACACCAATACAGTTCTCCTTGTATGCGCCACAATGGATGGCAAGTAGAAGGTACAGAGTGTTATGCGTAATTTATGAGACATTACTCTTTTAAAGGCACTTGAAAAGCAGTTTGATCTCCAAAATAACTTGCCAAGTGAGCCCTATGAGGTCACATAGCAGGTCAAGGTTATCGACTATGAGAGGGGCAGGACGCATGTTCAGTCAGACTGTCTGTAGACAATTCAACATAATCTTTATTTTGCTTCTTTTCTACAACTTCTACTCTCCCACACAGGTGGCTCTGGCCTTACAATTTTCACAGAAACAGTGGCTTGCCTGAGACCAAGAGGATGTGCTACATAATGTCTGTTACTAACAAACATCAGCATTTTGAAAAACATGGGCAAAGATGAAAATGGATGGTCAACCTGTTTTCCAGATATGTAGATGAGATAAAATGCATACTGAAAGTTTTAGAGTGCCGCAACCTTTTATGACCCATCATGCAGATTCTACCATACTTTGTTTGTACTGCATTCTTATACTTAATAGTATTCTCTTCACTAATTACAGATTGTGATTATTATATTTGTTAATCTGTAAAACCCATTTTTATATAAGTTAATTTTCTCACTCATTGGTGGCTTTATACCCAACATTTGTGGCTGGATTGTCAGTATTTATTTTTCAGAATTTTATAGGTTTTACAGTGCCCTCCACAATTATTGGCACCCCTTTTTAAGATGTGCTCGTGGTCTTCTAAAAATTCTCCTTTTTTTTTTTAAACTATATAAAACCCAAATGCAAAAAAAAGAGAAAAATCCAACCTTTAATTTAAGTACATTACTTTGGTGGAAAAAAAAAAAAAATCACACATTTAGAAAAAAAACAAAACAAAACTTGAAATCATGTGTCCCACAATTATTGGCACCCTGATGTTAATACTTTGTACAACCCCCTTTTGCCAACAAGACAGCACTTAATCTCCTCCTATAACATTTCAAAAGATTGGAGAACACAGAGAGAGGGATCTTTGACCATTCCTCTTTGCACAATCTTTCTAGATCATCCAGTGTCCTGAATTCTCTCTTATGCACCGTCTCTTTAGCTCGCCCCACAAATTTTCAATTGGGTTGAGGTCTGGGGACTGAGATGGCCATGGGAGGACCTTGAGTTTGTGACTGCTGAACCATTTTTGTGTAGATTTTGCCACGTTTTGGATCATTATCCTGCTGAAAGACCAAATGATGACCCATCTTCAGCTTTCTGGCAGAGGCCATCAGGTTTTTATTTAAAATGTCCTGGTAGTTCAAAGTGCTCATAATGCCATGCACCCTAACAAGGTTCCCAGGGCCTTTGGAAGAGAAACAGGCCCAGAGCATCACAAAACCTCCACCATACTTTACGGTGGGCATGAGGTGCTTTTCGGCATACTCGTCTTTTGTTTTACGCCAGACCCGCTTAGTGTGTTTGTTGCCAAAACTCTCTATCTTAGTCTCGTCTGACCAAAGCACACGATCCCAGTTGAAGTCCCAGTACCGCTTAGCAAACTCCAGATGTTTACATTTGTGAGTGTTAGTGAGAAAAGGTTTTTTCCTTGCATGCCTCCTAAACAGCTTGTTGGCATGTAGAGAGCGTCTGATGGTTGTTATGGAGACTTTGTGACCCCAAGATGCCACCATTTGATGCAATTCTGTGACAGTTGTAACCCGTCCAATCGCTATGGATATAGAAAGGGCCCGGAGTTCTTTACTCAGTGTTATTTTTTCAGTCTTGAGCCACTATAAGGAGTGTAATCTTTCACTTTATATCAATTCAAAACATTAACAGGATGTATTTCCTATAACCAAACACACTCGTTTCAACATAAATAATATTTTCTTCTTTTAATAAAAAATGAATAAATAAAGAGAAGTCAAAATACAAATTATAAATACTTTTTCCTCAAAATTAGAGTCCTAAACAACCCTATTTCAATTCCAAACACAACCAAATACCTGTCACCGTACTGTAACTCAAACAAACGTTGCAGGCCTGTTTCGATGCTTGGGGACGTGGGGACCAGAAACTCAGAGGTCGTTTCACTTCCACGGAAGCACGAAATAAAACAGAGAGGTATATTATCCTTTGGTATCTTCGGAATCGGTCACTTAATAGTTGGCAAAAACTGTCTCTTGTCTTCCGAAACACCAGAGTCAGATAGGACGCACAGTAAACTGAGTTAGTTAGCCGCTTCTGTCCATTGCACTGGCTCAATTCCACTCGCGTTGCTCGCTAGCGGCTCTTCAGAAAATAGGAAACTTTCAGAATTTCGATTGGAAACTCCCCGTCTCTCGTTCAAGTCTGAGTTTCACTGATTATCGTGCTGACAATCGAAACCAATGTCTTTACGAGATATGAAGTACTGAACTTCCAAGTTTTGCCTCGCAACTCTCCGTTAACCTCTTAGCCTCTCCTTCGCGCGTCTTTTTCTTTTCTTTTTTTTTTTTCCCCCGCATGCGCGCTCTCACATTTTTGTCCCCAGAGCATCCGATGACAAATTACATAAAACATACATAAAATAAAAGTCTGCTTATTCAATTACTTATTTTTATACAAGGACCACTCTGTACTTAACAGCCGTAGAAACAAAACAAAAACAAAGATTTACCATTCTTACGATTTTAAACATCAAACAATTTTAACATTTTAACCCATGAACTTGACATAATATAAAAATATATACATACATACATACATAGGAACCTCGTTTTTAACAAGTACCTATTTATTTATTTATTTTAACCAACCTATGCAATTTTTTTATCTGGGCTTTTAAGTGAACTTTTTTTTTTACATCTCTTACCATCCACCTCACTGTGCGTTGTGGCAAGATAAACTTGTGACCTCTTCCAGGCTTGTTCACTTGTGTCACTGTTCCAGTTGTTTTAAACTTCTTAATGATTCCTCAGACTGTAGATACGGGCAAGTTAAAGCGAGTGGCTATTTTCTTGCCATTGCCTGACTTATGAAGGTCGACACACATCTGGCTTACTTGAATGGTGTGTTCTCTTGTCTTTGCCATGTTGACAAGTGGGTAAGAGAATTAGGCCTCTGTGTCATGTCATATTTATACCACAGGGAAACAGGAAGTCATGAATTACTAATTAAAAGTTCCTAGATACCCTGACCAACTTTAACAACTACAGAAAAATAAATAAATAAATAAATAAATCTATTAAATTTTTCAGAGGACTTGTTAGGGGTGCCAATAATTGTGGAACAGGTGATTTTATAAAAAATATTTTTTAAGTCATGGACTTTTTAAAATTATTAGCTTGTGTTAAAATTTATATTTTTCACAATTTTTCTGTTAGAGATTATGCTTCTGCAAAAAAAATTAATTTATTTGACCGCTTTTAACATATCTTAAACAGGGGTGCCAATAATTGTGGAGGGCGGATATTTTTATTGAATTAATTTCTGCACACTGTCCTAAAGTTTGCATTTTTGTGATTGCTTTTTGTTCAGATGCATCAACCCCCCAATTGACACCAACACTGGTAGCAAAAGGAGTGGAAAGATTTTGAAAAACAAACAAAAAAACAAACCTCATGTGTGTATACTTCAGGGATGATGACTTGAGTGATTGTAAGTTTTCTCATTTTATTTGAAGCAAGACAGTCCACTACTGCATTTAGCTCTACAAAGAACATATTGCATGCACTCTGCTTGAATCCTTCTCACAGTACACAATCTCATTAAAAAAAACTTGCACCTATAAGTGTGATGTTAGTGTCATGCTGGAATAGGTTTGTGCTAGCTCCTTTTGTTCCAGCAAAATAATGCAAGGACAATATTATGCAATATAATGCAAAGGCATCCTATAGAATTATGTGCTTTGTGGCAATGGTTAAGGGAAAGTCCAGATAAGAAACTTCATAAGATTTTCAGAGGAGGCATTTGCATCTGTGTTGGATTCAGTAAGCTGTGCATGTGTAATATCTCTGCATAAAGCCATTACATTGCAAGTGCCACTGCTCACCTAGTTTTAAAGAGACGTTACGTAATAGCATGTCAGTATATCAAAATATGTGAAGAACACTGTCCCATTAATTTTACATTTACATCCCAATATTTACATTTCCTTATGTTGTGTTAAGTTATGGATACAGAAGTTGCATAGTCCATCTTGGTGATTGGGGGGAATAACAGCGTGTTGTGTTGTGAATAGAGGGTCAAGAAAATGAGTGGTTGGGCTGAGCATGCATGTGTGGGTGATTTACTTTAAATTAATTTAAAAAAATAATCAAAAAATAAAAACCCTTCTGAGTCTGGGTGAGAGCGATAGTATAAGCCAACACAATTCATGCATGTATGTGTGTGTGTTTGTGATCTATATATTTAATATCTCACACACACAAAGTTTGAACACCACAGAAAATTGTGTGCAAAAACAGCAAATAATAATAAAGGGCAAACTGGCACTCAATTCAGATTCCTTATTTCCCCTCTGAACTCACAAGCATGCTGAAAGTACTTCTAACAAAGTACAACTGTATAACTTAAAGAGTGACTTTTAAAGACACGCCTAATTTGACCTCAGTACACCAGATAAGTAAACTGCAAATATTACTACTACACTTATTACTTTAAAAATACGTGTGCACAAAAACAGCAACTTTAATGAATAAAAGCTAAGAGCAATCATTTCAGGTTAGCATTTTTGTGATGGAAAAATATTTAAAAGGAAAAACATAAAAATAAATAAATAAAATTTCTCTCTCCCCCTCCACGCACACATCATAAATAATAAGGACTGCTTGATATGATGACACTTCAGAACCTCAGAGTAAGAGTAAAGGTGTGTAATCACCTGTTGAATACGCAACACGAAACCACATCCCGCTTGTTCTTCAGTACTAACATACTGTTTTCAATATTAAACAAAGCATAGCTTTGCATTCTATTTGGGTCCCTCTAGCCTCTAATATAGAGCCAATTGCACAAGGGAGCTGGGGAGAACTCCATAAAACAACAACATAGGAAATATAATAGAATGAGAAGAGATACAGTGAAGTGGTCCACAAAAGAAAGATGTTAAAAAATGCAAAGACAATTCATTTTTCTATAACTGCTGCAGCCATAGGTGTCCGTATCGTGCCTCTTGCTGTAATGGTTAGCTCCTCAATCTCTGCATTCAGACGCCTGATAACCCACTCCATTGCTTCACGGCCCTGTAGTGAGGTTTAAAAAACACCAGAACGCACCACAGGTCAATCACCACATGGAAGTGATAATATAAGCCAAGACAATTCATGTTTAATTGGCATAGTGTTTTTGCGAATTTCCAACAGTCTGTGTCATGTCGTTGAAAAGCATAGTGAAAATATCTTGAAAGAAATAAGTGCAAATAGCTTTTTTAACATCTATTTGTATTGTTACAAATCTGTATTACAGAAACTAAAAGTCTTATACTGTAAATAATTTTTACCAAATGTGGATGCAATCAAAATATTTAACGTTGCAAAACAGTAGTGGACTAAAGTCGATCATGCCAACCTTTCCTGCATTAGTTGAGATAGTGTTTGCCATAAGTCCCTCTAGGTAGCTGCTCAAACTGACTCCTTTCACAGAGATGATGGCCTCCTGGGTCAGCACAGTCCTATAACAGCAGATGAAATGCCATCAGAACATTCAAGGTTATTACATTTCACTGTCTACAGTGCAAAGACAACTCTTGGCAGTATTGCTAAGCTAACAAGATTCAACTGGTGATTGTTAGAGGTGTTGAATAATTTTAATGTCTTAAATTTTGTCTATATTACACATCAAATAACCAGGTCTTACTTTAATGGGTCATCTGGATGTGGTTTATAGACAAGTCTTTCATCAACAGATACCATGTTGGTAAACGTAATCTGGGAACATAAACATACAGAAAAAATGTATATTTCATATTAGCAGATCTACCAAGAACTAGTGTGCATATTTCAAACGTTAGGCATTATGCTATTGACCCAATAGGAGAGCATTTTAGGTCTTCGCATCTTATATGTGCAATTACATAATTGTGGGTTCAATTTTGTGTCAATAATATAAATATATACAAGTGGTTGTTTGTTTCACTCCTTGTTAGCCTGAGAAAGGTGTAACATTTCATACATTTGAAGATTTAAGCTCCAAAGTCTTCTCTTCAGGGTCCACAAGTGAATGCTCTTGAACATATGTGCATGCGCGTGCATTACCAATGATCTGTGGAAAAAAAAGGAAAAAGTAAGCCATTACATTAACAGGTACCAGAAATCAAACAATAGTTCATGGAAGAAAGAATCTGCAGTTAAATGGTTATTTGTCAGTCAATTTTGATCATAACCCTCCACCTAGCATTAAAAACTTTTTTTTAAGAATTATAGAATTAAAATCCAAGGTTTTGTGTGCATTACTTTCAAAACCACAACCAAAGGTGTGAACAAAAAATGCACCAGGCTATTAGAAACTTGACACTATTACTACTGAAGCACAATGGAATGGCAAACAGGTTTGTTCTAGATAATGATAATATAATAAATAGATAATGAGAAACATGTACAAGAATTGGGAGGGTGTTCTTACTGAATTCACTATAGATGGAAGGCCCCATTCTGTGCTGAGTAAGCGTTTGCTGTGAAGCCGGCCTTGCTGATCCACTCTTCGGTCCAGCACATCTACTCCAAACACACTAGGGTTCATTGGGTTGGGGTATTTCTGCATAGCTGCTTTGGTCACAGTCTCCCATGGGTGGCTGTAAAGAAAATAAAAATGTCATTTTTTATGTTAATTTCTGTTCAGAAAAGAGGAAATAAGCATACAAAGAAGGCAGTTGAATTTCACACAAAACTGCAAAAATGATTTTTGATCTTTACTCTTATAATAATCCAAAGATTTTGGAAGGTGGCCATGTGGATTTACCATTCAGTCACAAAATAGTGAGGTGAAGAGTGGGTACAGACAATATGGGTACAGACAACATTCCATTTTATTTGCAGGTGTTAGGTGGGAATGAGATTAAGGCTCAGTAAAGGCCATTCAAGTTATTCCGCTCCAACCATGGCACATCATGTCTTCATGGACCTTGTTTTCTGTACAGGGGCATCGTCATACTGAACAACTGTAATGTTACAAACATCCTTTGTCTAGGGAAGTCCTACATTTGGGTGTGATAGTCAGGTTTCAACAATCTTTTGGACAGTGTAAGTAAAACTGAAGATGTTTGCTATGGTTGGGTCTAAGCATTTTTGAAAATCAACATATCAAAACAAATTATTGACAGATAAAATTTCATCATCATTAATGGATAATAAAATAAGAGTCTTAGTATAGTCATTTCAGCATTCAACTAAAATATGAATATGTCCACTAAACAGCATAAGATTTTAAACCAAAACTCTCCATGAATTTGATAACACTTGCCTATGTCCAGATTCATCAATTTTGATTTATGCCCATCTAGAGCCACATCAGAGCCATGCCAGACTTGCAGTTAGATTAATCCACAAGAGAACAAACAGTAGTATGGAATGATTTTAGACTCAAAATGATTTAGATGCATGCACAATTATCCACGTGCTACATAAATTTTATGCATGTATCTTATGACAAACACACAAATACCTTTCAATTTTAGTATGTGGACATTCAGGATTAAATACTTATGCAGCGATTTGTACAAATAAAGACATATTTGAGAATAAAACTGGTTTGTTCTACATTAATATATCATAAATTGCGCATAAAGGAGTCTGTGCATTTGTGAATCAGGTGACGCGTTCATTTATTGACGTCTTTTTCTAAATCGTCCACACGTTAATGGATTGCAGTGAGCCTTTTGTGAGTGAGATAGCTGTGTCTGTGTTGTGAAAAGCTGTAAAATGCAAAAATGAAGTCTCAAAATCCAAATGAACCGAACAAGATCGACTCGAACAAGACGTCAAAAAATGAACGCGTCACCTGATTCACAAATACACAGATTCCTTTTTGCATGCGCAATTTATGATATATTGATGTAGAACAAACCAGTTTTATTTGCAAACATGTCTTTATTTGTACAAATCGCTGCACAAGCATTTAATTATGAGAGGCCGTATAGGACATAATACATAGTGTCTCTCACACACACACTACCATAACCTTGCACACATACAACTATACTCTCACACACACACACTACCATAACCTTGCACACATACAACTATACTCTCACACACACACTACCATAACCTTGCATATGCACACACACTATCATACTCACGCACACACACGATCATACTCACGCACACACACTATTATAACCTCGCACACATACTATCATACTCACACACACACTATCATAACCTCGCACACATACTATCATACTCATGCACACACACTATTATAACCTCGCATACACACGATCATACTCACGCACACACACTATTATAACCTCGCACACATACTATCATACTCACGCACACACACTATCATACTCACGCACACACACTATTATAACCTCGCATACATACTATCATACTCTCTCACACACTATCATACTCACGCACACACACTATTATAACCTCGCATACATACTATCATACTCACGCACACACTATCATAACCTCGCACACATACTATCATATGCACACACACTATTATAACCTCGCACACATACTATCATACTCTCTCTCGAAAAGAATGTTAGTGAATGTAAGAGCGAATGACTGGGTGTGTAAGTGAACATAGTTGTATGTGTGAGAGAGTATGACAGTGTGTGTGAGAGAGTTTGATTGAAACGGAAGGTAGTTTGATTGCAACGGAAATAATACTGCATTCGCAGTTCGTGATTGGCTGATGTTGATGGATTTCACAGCTTTGGCCCGCCTTCACAATCAAGAAGCGAACATGGTGGATAGAGAGCAGCTTAACGGAGATGTTGGTCTCTTAACTAACATTTTAATTCTCCAGCGGTTTTCACAGCAATGTCTCAAATGTTGGAATTGGAAATCGACACACACCCAAAGGGGCAACTTCTGTTGACGAATAAATGCGGCGAATTTTCAGAGCTGGTGTTCCGGAGAATTCGGTTCCACTGTTTCCCCTTTAGCACGTATGCGCAAAACATTTGTACGTTCTGTATTGAAGCTATCATCGAGTACTTTGTAATGTTCATAAGGTATATTTTGCGTTCTTTGTCTGATAATTTGCAATTAAATGCATAAATAAAAGTCTTTAAAGTCATTAATGTCTAATTAATCTCTATCTAAAATCGAATTAATGTCTAATAATATCGCATAATCGTTAGTCAAATATGCTTGCTAATTATAGTATAGAACTAGAATTTACTCGTCAAATATAAGTAACTTATGTGTTCTTCAGAAACATTCCACAGTTCAGACTTTTTTTTGGTCAGACAACCTGT
The DNA here is from genome assembly GCA_028566695.1 of Bagroides melapterus. Classification (NCBI taxonomy): domain Eukaryota; kingdom Metazoa; phylum Chordata; class Actinopteri; order Siluriformes; family Bagridae; genus Bagroides; species Bagroides melapterus. Next base: position 362,852 of record JAOTRN010000012.1, read on the forward strand.
AGCTTTTTGCAGTCACAAATAAACTATATTGTATGGCAAAAGCCCAGTGTGTGTGATGTCATGTATATGAATGTTATTTATTATGTATAACAGATTTCTGCTATAGAACAGTCTCTTACACTGAAATCACAGAGGGAACAGAATTTCCTGGAAGCCAGAGAAATCTGTTCCACCTGTATAGTACACTGTGAGGGTTAATAATGCATTAATGACACATTGTAGTCATTAAGTATA
>JAOTRN010000012.1:393771-406126 GCA_028566695.1 Bagroides melapterus
CAACCCTGGGGGTGCCACACATCAGTTCGTTGCATAAGTGACTGAATGCAAAGCTCAGTACATGGACATGTTCTCTGTTGCGCCGGCGATGGCACCCGGGCGGCGATGGCACACGTGCTTGGGCCCGTTATCGCTGCTTGCAGCTATATTTGGAATTTAGAATTTAGATTATGTAAGGAAACAAATATATAAAAATGATCTGCCTATAAATAACAAAAGAAATATACAGAAATACTATACCAGCTTAATTACCTTTAAGCAGAAGGTGTGACTAAAGATTTGAAAGTCATCCAGAATAATCCGTTCTTCTTCAATAATGCTTTTAGCACAGGATGAGCAGAGATCCCTTTTACTGATAATCCTGTTGCATAAACACCACACTCAAATCAGATACAGCAATATTTACAGCATTTGGCAGATTTAATAGATGGCCTGTGGATTTTATTTAATTGAGCAGTTGGGACTCTAACCTGGATGCTGTTGAAGGTACAGGTTTTGGATTGTTTGGTGAGTGCAGAGTTTGGGATATATGTGAACTCAGGTTCATAGTTGGACCAGCTATCTTTCTGTGCAGAAAGAAAGATTAAAAAATAGCTAGGTAATTATGTACATTAACTGCATCTCCAGTTTATTTTAGTGGTGGTCAGCAATATTAATTAAAAATATTTCCTGTTTAACAGTCTTACTCAGTAGCGTTTACTTGCTGAGTGGTATTATAACTCATACCCAAAGAACTCTTTTGGGGGCTAAAAAAAGAAAGAAAAGAGTTTGGATTAAATTCACATGGCTGAAGACATATTTGGCTTTTGTTTGAAACAGTTGAATGTAGAATGCATAAAGTAAATATATATTTTACATGCCTACCAACTGACTCGTTTGAGTTGACAGAAAGTCTATAATAACTCAAGCACTCTTTACAGCCATGGTGAGCAGTAAGCATCAACCTTGAGTTAGATGGGATACAATAGCAGATGATCACATCAGCCAATGACAGGAATATGAGGCTATCATGGATAGGTGATTTTTTTTAGTTTATTCTTAAAACACTTTATTTTTGATTCATGTTATTGGCAGACAGGAGTAGATCCTGATGTGGAATTCTGCGGTTGTAGCCCATCCTCCTAAAGTTATGATGAGCATTTTGGCGTGAAGCACTACTGGGGCCACTATTTTTTATCACACGGCACTATATATGCATGCCACAAACTATCTTTGCCAGATAGCCTTGTCATTTTGCCTTGCACTACTGTTAAGTCATGCTGCTTTCCAACCTGTTAACCAGGTTATACCTGGTCTGACTCTGCCTGCTCCCCTCCTCCCTACCAGGTTCAAATGAATGAATGAACGCACAAACGTTCAAAGAAGTCAGACTTCCCATCAAAGAAGTCTATAAGACCTATTTGATGTGACACAGGAGCTAATTCATCACCTCAACCTGCTGCCTGTTCCAACCTCCCCAGTCCACCAGCCATCCTCCTTCTTGTCTGAATGCTCAAACGTGGCATGCATCATCTCACTGCTCTTTGGCAATGCCAAACTCTCAGCCACCACTGAATGGGAACACCAGTCGTCAACTTCTAGGTCTTTCAATGCTGCCATGATTCTCGCAGATGTCTTGCCATCCCGGGGCCCCTCACACACTCCCAGTCCTCCAGCAGTGATTCTGGTGGCGGGACCTCAAGAGGGACTTCCAGGATTTTGTGGTGGCCTGCCCTATCTGCTCCCAGCAGAAAGGCCCCAAGACACCCCCTGCTGGCTACCTCTAGCTGCTCCCAGTTCCTTGTCGACCCTTACTGTCAAACTTCCAACATCACTCTGATTTTATTACCAGGCTACCTCCCTCCTCTGGCAACAGAAGTTTTTTCTGTGGTCAGCCAGATTTAAAAAATGGTTCACTTAATCCTGCTCCCCAAGTTAACATGGAAACTATCCTGCTCCTCCTCCAGCATGTCTTCTGTCTCACGGTGTCCCTTGAAACATCATATCCAACTGAGCTCCCATTCACTTCTCTCTTTTGGAAGGAATTCTGACAGCTCCTGGGGTGACCATCAGCCTGTCATCCAGGTTCCATCCCTAGACCAACAGTCAGACCAAGCAGTTAAATCAGGATCTCAGAAAGGTACTTTGGATTCTGTGAGCATAACAGAATCCAAATCCTAGTCTTCCAACCTAGTATGGAAGGTGGAATACGCACAAAACTCCCATCAACTGCCAGCTGTCCTTCTCTGTTTTAAGCAATCTACAGAGGCCTAAGTCAAGCATTGCTGGCAGTTACAAGCCTCAACCCAAGGAAGTCAGTGAGGTAGATTTTGTAGCATTTTTTGGAATTATATTACAATTTATGCATCCACAAATATGGATGCAAATGCAAATACAATTTGCAATTATTTTATAAAATTGTCCAGAAAATACTCCCATTCCATTTTATACCAATGTTTACTAACCCGTCAGGGACTTCTATATTTTGATCTGATGCTGGAAGCTGTTCATCTTTCTCATCTATAGATTTTTTAACAGGGTTGATCCTTTCATCTCACACACACACACACACACACACACACCTATAATTATACTCTTAAACAAAAAGTAAGAGATTGTAGACGGTTGCACTCAGACAGACAGTGCTGTTGGTTAAATTATATATAGTAATCTAGCATATGTTTATGTAAACCATGTATATAGAGTAATAAAAACATAGCAGAACTCAAACTTTTTTACTTACAGTTTTTCGCTTGACTTTGCACCTGAGAACACCCGAGCTGTAAAACTATTTGATCGTGTTGTAACAGAGGTTGTCCTGCAAAAATATGGAAATAAAATTTTCCATTTATTTTCCATATGCTAAGGAGTATTTTGAAGTTGTGTTATACCATGTGATCTTACTTGTCAGGGACTGGTGGCTTGTTGCCAGTAGGATTTTTTTTTATTCAGAAAGTTCTGACTCTCACTGAACCTACAATATAAGTTAAATATTTATTTACAGGTAAAAAAAAACATCAGTGTGCCATTATGCTGTAAACAGGTGGCAATGGTAAACTCTAAAAGGTGAACTACTTCCTAATGTAGTAGTGAGCTAACCAAGGTGTTTTAGTCTGCTCTGTGCTATTTATCAAATGCCGACTTGTTGTCCCAAGAAAGACTGGAGAAATTAGCCTTAAAAAATGAATATGAAATATAATTACTGCATCTTCTTTGCATACCTTTCTGTGCTGTTCCATGTTTTAAGGCTACTCATGACATCTATTCCATAGTTAGGATCCTCACTAAAAATATAGCAAAATGCATGCCTGAGTGATAGTGAAATGATTATAATTCAGTCATTCAATATGTGGTGCTATTTGGGTGTGTGTCTGTGTAGTCTTACTCTCCTGGTTCATCTTCTCTATCTTTCTTAATCCAGCTGTTGTCTTGCAGAAATGCTTTCCTTCTCATCTGAGTGCTTCCAGTTGCCTGACTGGGACTCATACCTGAAGAAAAGTATAAGGTCTGAATACACTTTGGGAGATAAGTCTATTACCCAATTTCCCCCTTACTAAATATCTGTTCATGACATTTATTTTTGGTAATAATACTCGTAATATAATAAAATACAAAAAACTCTGCAGTGTCAAGAGATTGTCAAGAGATAGCAATTAAATAGTTACCTTCATAAAACTGCCCCTAACATATACCAGTCAGTACTTTTAGTGGAAATGATATGAAGGTAACTGTTTATGAAATCCTAATATTGGATTATGAACTAACATATTCCATCCCACCAAAGCAACATTCTCATTTCTGGTGTCAAACATCCATTTGAAGTTTTTATTACTTTTTTTGCTATTGTTTTTGTTTTGTATTGTATTTTCAATCCAGATGCACATTGACACAAACAGTGCCCATCTGTATGGTATGTAAATCAAACTGTAACATTACAGTATAACTATATCTGGCATGTAAAGAATAAACCTGACAATTTACATTAAGAAAGCAATTTTACTTTTCTTGAATTCTGAAGTTCTCATAGATGTTACACTTACCTGTGCCCAAACACCTCCAACCCCACCCAATCCCCATCACACACATACATGAGCCAAAGGAAATCTAACCCGATTTCAGTGATTGTTGTGTCTTGCTGGAGTACATTTTGAAACTGGATTATTTCTGTGGAAAAACAAAAACAAAAAATAAAAGTACAGATTAGTTTTTTCTAAACAGATTTTACATGATGTATAGTAAAATCAGTACAGTATTGTTGATATCAAATCCAGCTCTTAGTGAATCAGAGCTCATGAATAACTGATCTACTGATAACTATTTGTTGAATAACTTTATAGTTATTATTATATAATAACATTATTATTCATTATTGTTTTATCCAAAGCAGTTGTTGTAGTTGGTGTAATTATCACGTAAAATGTTCAGTAAAGGATTACTTTCTGGTTGAATCTTGTTATAACATTATACAATTCGGCCAGTGTTCACTTTTTGAGAAAGCTCAAAGAGATTGTTCAGAGTCACTTATTGTTGCCTGCAAAAAAAGGTGATGAGTCACTGTTTAAACTTTTTTTTATTAGTCTAGGCAGTACCGGGAAAGACAACCAGAAACAGTCGGTGCAGAAAAACAGCTCAGAAAGTGTGGACATTATTCAGTTCAACAAATGTTATCCTATGCCTACTATGTCCATGTTGCTAAACCTTTCTTGGTTATGCCTGTCCAGCTCTTTGATTATTCTGCAAACGTGTATGTCATTGTCCCCCTGTCATGTGAATATTATTAGCTTGTTAACTTCAGTGTATTTATAACCTGTCTTCTGTCCATGTCTTTGTGCTTCCTGTTGTTGCTACTCTAAGCCTTTTGTTATTTTAAACTTTAAATAAACCATTTGTCTTGTGAATTTATGCTTGTCTTTACGGTCATGTTTCTAGATTCCACTTTTGTAGAACTGATTTTTGTATTTTTGTGTTTGGACTCTGTTACTGACTTTGATTTTTTTTGAATTGCAGCTTGTACTCTAAAGATCAGTGTTTAGAGATTTTATCTTTCTTTGTGATTTTGATTCTGGTGACCTGATTTACAATATTTGTTTTTGTCTGTTTTTTTCTGATTTTTAATAATTTTTCTGGACTCTTTCCACCACACATAGACTAGTGATGTATCAGTGGGCTATCACTCTGCAGACCTGGGTTCAATTCCTGAGTCTGACAATGTTGGCACATGTAGAGTTCCAAAAGATTTATTAGACTTTTTGTTCTGACTGTAGAATTTCCAAAGCAAGCAGTGATGCAGCAGCTCAGGATGTTCTCAATAGTCCCTTTGCAGAATCTTGTCAGGATGGGGGTAGGAGATGGGCTTTTCATAGTCTTTACAGAAATATGCTTGCCTTTTATGGCTATGGCTGTTGTTTGGTGTTCTTGAGAAATCATCAGAAATTGGTCAGTGAGAGTGTTCAGTCCATAAACTCGTGAAGTCCTGGATTGTCCATATTCAGAGATAGCTTGTTCACGTTTCATCAGACTGTTATGCTTAACTGAAGTCTATCACTCATGGGTACAGGTGCTTTTTGCATGTTTACAAGTACTACTATCTTGGAGGTATTCCACCTATTTATGCAACATTTTGAGCAATATAACGTTAAAATTTTGAGGCAAATTGCAAATGTTTTGCTTACTGTACCCATTGCTCTCTTAACTTCTCTGATGAGTGTGAAGTGAAATAACCTATACAAGTGATTCACACCTATTCATATGCTTCTATAATTCTCATTCTCACTATTTCCTAGTCATGCTTTTCTCCACGAACTCAAGAAGAATGTTATATCAATTTAGTAATTCTTGGATGTGTGACTGTCACTGTTAGTGCATTAATTCATATACTGCTTTACATAAAACCTGGTGATGCTTGGCAAATAAAATAGCTTGGTAAATATAAACAAATACATGTGTACTACAATAACAAGCCTCAAATGACAATGAACAATTTGTGGCAAAAAGGAAACATCAAAAAATGAACTACCTATCCAGAGATCAATTTCTCTCCATTTGACAAATAAAAAAATGTGTGTGGTTTTAGCATGTCATATATGTTAGATGAACGACTGATTTCACAAAATGTAGTTGAGTAAAAAAGTAAGATATTGGACTTTGAAATGTAATGAAGTTAAAGTAAAAAGTCTCCCCAAATGCTAATACTTCAGTAAAGTGCAGATATGTGAAAAAGCTACTTAAGTACAGTAATGAATTACATTAACTTCTTTACTGTCCACCACTGGTTAATACATGTGCAGCTGATGTCCTGTGATGAAGTGGGCATTCCAAATTTATGGTTAATATACTGTAGAAATGTTTTTGGGGATGTTGAAAACTAAAATCAGAAGTGGTTAAAATATACTTAACGTATATTTGCATATTTGCATTAAAGTCCATGAAAAAACTGTCATCAGTTCTGGTCATTCAGACATGCAGATAATTTGATAGCTTGATTAATTAAATCAAGTTAAACCTGATGGTGAATACAAATACCTTTGATACTTTAAAAAAATACTCTTGGATTTAAAAATCAAATACTCTGTTCTGGGAGAACAGAGATTGTGAGTCTGCAGTGGGCAAATATGGATCTCCTTCATGTTTAAATATTATATGACCAGATTTCCAGGTATGAAGCAATCCATTGACATGCTGACCCACAAATTCCAAGATTCATAAGGGAGAACAAGAGTTTTGTGGTTGACTGTGTCAAATGCTGCTGAAATCTGAGGAAGTATGAGGACTGTTATCAGTTTGTAAGTGAATATTTAAATATTGAGCTTGCACTGACCAAAGTGCTGTACACACAAATCAAATACAGACATTGACAGAGCCACATCCAACAACAATTTAAAATAACAAAAATTTAAGAAAAAGGTGGTTATGATAAAAGGAAAAAAACAAGCATCAGTTTAGAGGCTAGGAAAGCCAAAGAATAAAAATTTGTTTTTAAACTAGGTTTAAAAACTGCAAATGATCTATCACCTTTAGTTTAAATCAAGATCTGGGGACCTGAAGGAGAGCTGAGGGATCTGGATGCTGAGGAACTATGGATCAGAACAATGATATATGAAGGTACCTGTCCCATTAAAGTTCTGTAATACACCAGTAGCCAGTGAAGAGCGGCCAAAACTGGGGTGATGCGTTTGTGTTTTTTTGTCCTTGCTGCTGCGTTCTGAACTAGTGTCAGACGAGCAGTTGAAGATTGTGGAAGACCGATATATAAAGAATTACAGTAATCCAAACAAGAAGTGATAAAAGCGTGGATAACCTCATCCAAATTGTTAAAATACAGAATCAATTTTAGTCTGGAAATAATTCTTAACTGAAAGTGACTGTTCTTGACAGTATTTCAGAATCAAACAGAACACCCAATGGTTCATATGGTTTGACATATGAAGCTAAAAATAATGGAATAATGGAACCCAAAATAATCACTTCCATTTTATTGTTTTTAAGCTGAAGGAATTCTATCAGTTTGGCAATCTATCGGCATGTAACTTCTAAGTGATGGCCAAAAGAGCAGACTTTGTGAAGTGTGATTCTTTGAAGTCATTCTGGTTATTAACTTGGAGGTTGTTTTGTGAGAGATAAAGAGATAGTTAATAGTAGACAGTGCATTTGCAGATTTCAGAAAGAAAAAAGAGTAAAAGTGTTGTTAAAACAATTGCTTAATTTCCATCAAATCATCATGCAGGTTTTTTGGTGGGTGATTTCTATACTGTAGCAGTGTCTGGCAATGGTATACATGAACATCGACTGCTTTGACATGGGCCATAAATAGAAATCATTTGAATCTGGAGAGGCCACTATATGCAAACCATAATGCTGGAGCTACTGTATCAATTTATACAATATTTTGTTGAACTTAATTATGATCTTAATACCGTTCATATTCTGTGGCAAGTAGCAAATATTTTTCTTTCTGTAATCATTGTTCTCTTAACCTCACTGTAGGGGTGTGAACTGAAATAACCTGTTATGATTCACACCCATTCAAACCCTTCTTAACTTTTAAATCTCTCTATTTCCTACCTGTAGTATATGCCTGTTTTTTTTTTTTTTGTTAGATTTAGTCAGCTTTTGTATTATCAGCTGATTTGTTCCTTCACAAATACTGAACATTTCAATGTGTTCAGTCTAAAAAATATCAACAAACAACAGACCATAATTCATTCTCAAATTATGTCACTATTTAATTTATTGCCATTATATAGTCACTTGTGCAAAATGTAAACTGAAATAACTTTCAGTAAAAGGTTTTATTCAATTCAATTCAATTTATGTTCTTTATTATTTTGAAACACTAAAATGGTCACTAAATTTAACTGATGAATACTGAGTTTCCAGTTTTAATGCTCTCTCGATTAGCTTCTGTTTTGACCAATTTTACTGTCTCTACTGCCCCAAACTTGTACTCACCTGTTAATTCCATTTGAACCTAATATTATCAACACTTTTTAATCACTGGCAAATAAGACGTAAGTGGTGATTTATCTTGTAATAAAGAATGTGCATTAAACAAACTGTATACAGTCTCGCTTAAAGTGTACACAGACTATTTAAATCAATATATCTTCAACCTATTACTACACCTGCTTCTCATGAGTTGAAGTGATGTGGTGACAGTGACATTCCTTCTTCTGTTCATTACTCTGCACCTAAGCCAAAGGGAAGGAGGACAGTCCAAAATAGTATCTTACCATACACCTCAAACCTGAATAGTAAGTTTGGTGTGTCATTTCTCTGCTGATGATGTTGAATAATACATTTTCTTGTAAAACTATGACAATGTCGTCTCTTTCACCATGATATCTGATCATTAAAATTAATGATCAGGCAGAATAACTTTTAAAATTAAAGTCTGAATTTGAAAGTTTCTGTATGTTTGCATTTATATGTTAGACATGAGCAAAAAAACTATATAGATTTATTTATTTTTGTAGTTTATGTAACATTATGGGTGTAATGTAATTTGTTTTCATTTTAGTGAGTAAATTACTATTACCAATTTACGAAAATACCAAAATTAAATACACTTTTCAAACTGTCATTCATACATATATGAACTATACGAATGTCTTTGAATGTTTTAGCAGGACCCATAAAACATACAACTACTATATACTGATTAATGAAAACCTACCTGCAAACCCAAATGAGAAATGTAGGTAAATTCTGTTTGAAGACATACATGCACAGTGGCAAAGTTGTCAACTCACAGCCACAGTGTTCCAGGTGAAAAGCCCCAGTGTTCCAATGAAAAGTTTATCGTCTTTGTGGAGTTTCAATCAGTGTTCTTCCTGTATGTGTGGTTTACCTTTAGTTATGAATAAGCTTGCGAATACATGTGCACATGATGTTCTCTGATGGACTGGACATTTCTATTTATTGTCTATAGGTTGTAAATATTTTCTGCAGGGCTAACAAATGCAAAACCCCATGTACCGTTATTACTCAGAGTTGTGCAGTATTCAATACCAATGCTGACTTTGGCCAAAGATTTTTTTTATTTGTATGTTGGACAATGAGAGGACATTTTAAAATGCAGTATTTAAGGTTAGAGAACTTTTTCAACAAAGTCAAAAAATATAGTTTCAGTTCATTTACCAGTACCAATAAATGACAAACTTACTTAATATAAAACAAACTTAACTTCCGATTAAGCAAATGCTAAATGCTAATGCTTAGCTAGCTAAGAGAAATGACATATATACATATGCATATACATGTATATGCATATACATATGCATATATGCATATACATGTATATGCATATGTATATGCATATACATGTATATGCATATACATGTATGACTCGTTTATGCAGAATTACTTATAAGGGTGTTTTGAAGTCTCTATCATTTAATACATCCTGGGTGGATACTTTAGCATAAGTGGGTGCTAGTGCATGTTTGGCTTTGTAGGCAGTATAATTTAGCACAAAGTTAAATTAACTCTTTTTTGGGAGTTGATTTTTCAGCTCTTTTCAGGAGTTAAAACTAAACTCATGTGGAGTTAAAATTCTACTAACATTTAGAGTAGAATTTAACTCCTAGCTAGAGGATTTTAAAAATAATTTTAGTATTAAAAATTCTAAAAAAGCTTGGTATACCTGGGAATCAAACTCACAACCGGCAGGCAACACACGATCAGCTTCACAGACAGCTTCTGTGCTTCAAGTCTATGTTGTCTGCTACACAAGATAAGTATGAATCCAGTTGTTTGGAGCTGTCTTGTGCAGGGGTTGTTTGCTGGGCAGAGAAGTCGTCAACTTCATCAGATGAGCTGGATCTGGTTGTATCACCTAGGGTGGGTTCTTCCAAGTGTTGCTTGATGTAGTCGATTCCTGAAAGACAAAGGAGATGAAAAATAAATAATAGAATTGTAATTTTCTTCTATATCTTCTCTTGATCCAAACCTAAATGTTTTGTGTTGTTTGTTTTCATTTGAGTTAAGGTATGCATCCATAAATCATTGAAAATTTGACAATATTAACTGGAGTCAAAATTACTACTGTCATTGTCTTACCCACACTGATTATAGCTTCATCCTTTGTCCAAGTTGTTCGGAATTTGGGAAGAAGAACTGAAGCTTCTATCAACTCTGGGTCCTTACTCCTGTGGCCAAAATGATTTTCTATTCCCACCAGTAGGGCATCCACCAGAGGCTTGCAGTACTTCAGTCGTAACTTGACACGTTTAAGTTTGGGAGTAGCCAACCCATGTGAATATTTGTTTCAGCTTGTAAGATGTTGGTTGCTTGGGAAATAAGACTCATCAGGATATACTGATGACAGCAGCATACTCTGTGAGAAATGCAATTTCAGCTGGATTGAACCTGTGATATAAACAAAATGTATACTTTTATAACAATTAAACCTTTTCATGAAACCATCATAAGACAACGTGGAAAAGAAGTATGCCTAGGAAAGAGTGGGCAAATTTGATAGAGATTTATAATATTATGTGCATTTATGATGATATAAGAAAACATACAAAATTCTTAAGTACATTGGAACATTTAAGTCTGTGCACATGACTCTGATGGCTGCCTCTCCCTTGTCTCGAATAATCCTTAGCAGTCTTTCCACTGCCAGAAACAAGGAGTTCAGCAGCTGAATGGAGCAAACTTCTTCCCCTATTTCGGCTGCAAGTGTGGATCTTTCACATTTGTTCCATAATGCATTAAACTTGCCAAATGTTGAAAGGTACAGTTTCTTAGACCTCATTGGAAGTTACTTTTGACTACTAATGAGCAGAGATGTTCACATGTCTCTCATCTGAAGTCTTTCAGCTGGAGTCCGAGTCAAGTCTGGAGTCTTTATCACTGAAGTCCAAGTCAAGTCTGGAGTCTTTTGTCACGAGTCCGAGTCGAGTCTCAAGTCATTTCATGCATTGCTGAGGGGGAAAAAAAGGTCTATTTAAAAATTTTGTAAATACCCTTTTTTTAATTTAAACAAAACTGTTATCAGTACCTAATACACATACAAAAAACACATGTAAATGTACACAATTATTCAGTTCAAACTAGTCAAACTTTATTTTGAGATTAAAGCTAATTTTTCATTTAACCAACAGTGTAAACAGGGTTTACACAAAAATAGAGTAACATAACCAAAAAAACTTTTTTTTTCATGTTTTTAGATGATACAATGAGTAAACTGGGTGTTTTAGCATGTAATTGTCCACCTGAATAGTGACTACTCTAAAACAGTATTGCACTTCAAAAATATCAAATTTGACAGGGTGTTTGCTGTAAGCCTACTGTGATTGGGCCTCATGATAAGTCCTCTATGGCTGAACACCCTCTCAACTGGTGCACTGGTTGCAGGTATAACAATGCACAATTACTCGATAATGTACATAAAGTTCATTATGTTAAAAATCTATTCTATCAATAATCATCCAGGCAACAAAATAACGCTACAACTGCATAGCCATGTTAATGCATTTTCTAAGTGAGGCAAAAAATTGCAACAGTCTCTCGTTATTATATACAGTATTGCTACTGATCACAGTCATGATCAGAAAACAGCTGTTTTAAGTCAAAATTAAAATAAAACGCACGCTGTTTGTAATATAATCAGATGGCCGGGGGAGCACTGTACACGTTACTATCTTCTCTTTCTCTCTCTCTCTCTCTCTCTCTCTCTCTTCTTTTTCTTAAAAAGTAAAAGCCATGCATTTTCTATACTAAAAAAACAACGTAGATTTAAAGGGATTATTTTCACTCATGTTTGTAACGGGGAGACAGTAGCAGTCTAATGAAGTGAGCAGCCGATGAGTTAACGTGACTAACCTTTGTGGGTGTGTTCTCAGGTGTCTAATAAAGTTCGAAGTTGTTGTCC
>JAOTRN010000012.1:406226-427543 GCA_028566695.1 Bagroides melapterus
CAATCTACATCTACAATAATTCCACAGTTAAAATCACTGAGCTCAAACTTTTCCCCATGTGAACATTACTTGAAGCTGCTGGCCCCTATCTACAGTACATGCTTTTCTGCATTTCACTGCTACCACACAATAGCCTGGTTAGATAATTGCATGAATGATTATGTGTATAGGTATTCCTAATAAAGTGCTTAGTAAGTATACTCTCAGTATATCAAAAAATAAGATCAGCATAAATGTCAAAGAAAATAAAGTACATATGATTTTTAAATAAAACAAAAACTGTGTCTACACATTCTTTTATTCAGTAATGCATGTCTCTTTAAATGAACATTCCATTAAATGGACAATATGCTGAAGAAAAAGGTGCTGTTTAAATGTACCTGTTTGTGCATGATGCCACTGTAGATTATACAACAGATAAATCTAATGCTAGCCTGTGGAATCGTTTTATTGCAAATCCCACCTCAAAATAGAAGGAAATTTGGATTCATGTCATTTTCCAAATGTGTTTTGTAAACTACATGATGATAATTCACTAATGACTACTGCTACAAGTGTTTTCTTGTTTCTGGGTAATTACTAGAAAGTGAGTTATTAGCAATAGTTTAATCTATTAGAAACAACTGAGGTACCCCATAACCTGCACAATATGGTACTCTAACAAACCCACTTTGACTTGCAAATAGTTTAGTTGACCTGGGTGGGTTGGAAGAAGGAAAGGATTTTTACAGGATTTGGAATGTGTGACTTAAATGATGGACAATCAATTAATTCAAGAATATAACACTATATAACTAAACTACTAAAACTACTAAAAGAAAGTTCAACACTGCTAGTGACTCACAAGGAAAAAATGTTTGAAAACTATGAAACAGTGTATTCAATGTGTAAGTCATTAGAAAGAATCCTTCATATAAATGTTGCCCCAATGTCTCAATGTTGCCTCAATGTCTTCATTTGTACAATTTACTTTGTCATTTCTCATCTTCAATCAACCAGAAAGCTGCAAAGATATGTTGTTTTGGACATAAAAATATATATAAAAAACAAAACAAAACAAAACAAAAAAAGAAACTAAGTGAGAAGTCTGCACATAATGGTCTATCGATATAAGTAATGGTGGAACAGAAAACCAGAGCAACATTTTGATTTTGCAACAAGAATAAAACATTTTCTTTTTCCTTTTAAAAAAATTTTGAGGGACTGAATTAAGATCTGAGACCTGAGCAAGTCAACACTACTGAAATTAGCCATGGACAGAGAGTCATAAGTTTCTGCTGTGAGAAGAGTCTGGACAGCAACGGAATGGGCAGAATTTTCTGTTTCTGTCGATTTTGTTACTTATTAGTAAAGATGTGAAAGAAGGTAGAAACAGATTTAGCTTAATTGTGCATTAACAGCAAGTGCGTTCCCTGGTTAAGTCTGATTGTTCACGTCGCAGTTTCAAGCCCCTCACACCTGAGTCACTTGTGTCTAAATGTGGAATCTTCTGACCTGAAAAAAAAAAAAAAGAACAAGTTACCATCAGATTATTATCTAAAATGTATGCAAAATGTCCTTCTTGAAGCTACACTATATGGCCAAATGTATGTGAACAGCTGACCATCAAATCATATGCAGGTCTTAACTGTTGCAACAAAGCTGGAAGAACATAATAGTCGACTTTATATGCAATAGGTCCATAAAGACATGATTTGCCAGGGTTGGTGGGGAGAAGCTTTAAGGGCCTGCACAGAACCATTACATTAATCCCTGGCCTGGTGTAGCCTGTCTTGACTAGGAATGAACTTTCGAAAATTAGTCCTGGGATTTTTGTTGGACTTGCACAAATCTAGTATCAAAATATTCATGAGCTTAAGGAAAAATCTGGTGATAAGCAGTGTGTAACGTTCTAGGTCCAAGGAACAAGCAAGGGGTTCCAAATGCAGTTTTAGGTATTTTAATCCACACAAAGAGAAACAAGGCAAAGGCCAAACAAACAGACAAACAGAAAACAGTGGTTTAAATACACACAATGATTAGCACAAACAAGGAACAGGTGGGACCGGGAAGCAAGACACACAGGGCAAGGGAGAGATTTCAGAATACAAGACAGGACATGGAACATAGAACATACAACAAGGAAGTCCAATCCCCTGACAGCACCCCCTCTAGTGGGCTGGCAGGGAATAGTCCCAAGATCATTACACAGCCCCCCTCTAAGGGTGGCTCCTGAAGCCCTAAATTAACATCCACCAAGGGTGGAGACTGTTCTGGGGGTGGGATGTTGGGCCAGGGCCATAGGGCAGTGGGTCATGGTCCCTGGGTGGACCTGGGCCATGGGGCGCCAGAGGACCTGGGCCACCAGAGAACCTGGGCCATGGAGTACTGGAAGACCAAGACCATGGAGCACTGAAGGACATAGACCATGGAGCACTTTAGGACCTGGACCATGGAGCACAGGGTCCTGGAGCTTGAGCAGACCTGGGCAGTGGAGCAGAAGGTACTGATGCTTTGGTGGACCTGAGCTGTGGGGCACTGGTGGACCTGGACCATGGAGCACAGGGTCCCAGAGCTTGGGTGGACCTGGGCTGTGGAACAGAAGGTCCTGGTGCTTAGGTGGACCTGTGCTGTGGAACAAAAGGTCCTGGTGCTTTGGTGGACCTTTGTGGTTGCTTCGTGGCAGGCTCGGAAGTCATGGGCGGCCTCTTTGGTCGCTTCATGGCAGGCTTGGGGCTCGTGGACGACCTCCTTGGTTGCACTGTGGCAGTCAATGAACTCTTGGGCAACCCCTGTGGTCGCTTTGTGGCAGGCTTGGGACTTGTAGGCAGCCTCCCTGGCAGCTTTGTGGTGGGCTAGGGACTAGTAGGCGGCCTCCTTGGCCGCTTTGTGGCAGGCTTAGGACTTGGAGACGACCTCCTTGGTCGTTTCGTAGCAAACTTGTGACTTGGGGACGGCAGCGGCCATCTTGGCTGAGGACTTGGGGGCGGTGGTGGCCATTTTGGCTGAGGACTCCGGGACTGTGGCGACCATTTTGGCTGAGGACTCGGGGACTGTGGTGGCCATCGTGGCAGAGGGCTCTGGATTGGCAGTTGCCATCTTGGCAGAGGGCTCTGGATTGGCGGCCATCTGGTAGAGGGCTCTGGATCGGCGGTCATCTTGGCAGAGGGCTCTGGCATGGCGGCGGCCATTTTGGCAGAGGGCTCTGGCGTGGCGGCGGACATTTTGGCAGAGGGCTCTGGCGTGGCGGCGGCCATCTTGGCAGAGGGCTCTGGCGTGGCGGCGTGCTGATGGAAGGCCTTGGCAGGCTTTGGCATCGCATAGACAGGTTCTGGCTTGGTGTAGACAGGCTCTGGAGTGGGGTAGACAGGCTCTGGAGTGGCATAGACAGGCTCTGGAGTGGTGTGGTGTTCCTCCGCCACACTCACAGTAAAATCCGAACCACTCAACCACAAAGCAAAGTCTATGTATCATGCAAAAGTCAGAGTCGTATTAACTGGTGGCATTACGCCTGTAAATTTACCTCGTAACCCACGGCATGGTCTTGAGGACCATATTAGGGAGTGATACCTGGGAAATTAGAGTACAGGATTCCTCCACATACTCCCTCAATGGTCCTGTCCCCCTGATGCAGGTATAACAACCTCTCTGCTGGATCCATCTTTTGGTCGGTTGTTCTGTAACGTTCCAGGTCCAAGGACCAAGCAAGGGGATCCAAATGCAGTTTTAGGTATTTTAATCCACACGAAGAGAAACAAGGCAAAGGCCAAACAAACAGACAAACCAAAAACATACAGCCACAAGGGAAAAACAACTGACAAAAGACAAGGCAAACACGAGATCATTACATAGTGCTTGGAGCTGTTGAAAATGGTTAAAGTGAAATGGCTATTTCTTGCTAACTAAAAGTCTGACTGTGCTGAAATATGTTGTATTGAAACAAAATTATGGCCATATTCAGCTTTCAGAAAGCATTTCACACAGCACTGAGATATTGTAACAAATTTTCATAAACATGTTCATCTATGTTCTCTTTACTGTGGTTTCTTTAGCCATGGCCAAAAATTTTGAGAATGAGACAAATATTAATTTTCACAAAGTCTGCTGCCTCAGTTTGAGGCAATGTGCATATACTTCAGAACGTATTGAAGAGCATTCAGATGAACAGTCCCTCTTTGCCATGAAACTGAACTTAATCCAAAAACATACAAAAAAAAAAAAAAACCATTTCCACTGCATTGCGGCCCTGCCACAACAGGAACAGTTGACATTATGTCAGTGATTCTCTCGTTAACACAGGTGAGAGTGTTGACGAGGACAAGGCTGGAGATTGTGGCTATACCTAACTGTTCTCTCTGTCTCTCTGTCTCTCTCTCCACATGCCACTCCTGACCTGCCAGTGATCCAGACCCCCTCTCCACTCTGGACCTGTCTGACCCTTCCTGTTGACCTGCTTCCAGTTGATGATCAGTGAAATGGGACGCTTCCACACTGTCATGAAGACACTCCAGCTGTTTCTGAGGACTTGCAACTACAGTTCCTACACACACACACAATGTGACTGTATAATTCCTGTCACCCTTTATCACCCAAATGAAGATGGGTTCTCTGTTGAGTCTGGTTCCTCTCAAAGTTTCTCCCTGGGAGATTTTCCTTGCAACCGTCACCCTCGACTTGCTCACCAGGGACAAACTGATTTCACAACTCTCACATTCCACAATTATCTTTGATTGTGTGCAGCTACTTTGTGACAATGACCATTGTAAAAAGCACTATACAAATAAAATTGAAATTGAAATTGGAGATCAGTCTTGTCATGCTGATTAAGTTATAATAACACACTGGAAGCTTTAAAAGGAGGGTGGTGATCCATGGCTACCTGCAAAGAAACAAGTGCAGTCATCATTGCTTTTCACAAATAGGGATTCACATGCAAGGATATTGCTGTCAAAGTTGATTCAGCTGTGGGATTGGGGCACCACCAGTGCAGAGCTTGCTCAGGAATGGCAGCAGGCAGGTGTGAGTGCATGGCCTGGTGATAAGAAGGGCAGAAAAGAAGCCACTTTTCTCCAGGAAAAACACCAGGGACAGACTGATATTCTGCAAAAGGTGCAGGGATTGGTCTGCTGAGGACTGGTGTACAGTAATTTCTCTGATGAATCCCCTTTCCATTTGTTTGGGGCAGGGCTGTGCGATTTGGAGAAAATATCTAATTGCGTTTTTTTTCCACATATTGCGATTGCGATTTAATTTTGTAGTCAAGCTTCAGCTCAATATTCTATATCAGATGCAGTGTGTATTTCTACCCAATAGACTGTTAGCTTCTTACTGCTAAAATGCAGTCAGTGATGGTTAAAAAACAAAAAGAACTGAAAAGATATTAACTTATTCCAACATTTATTAAAATTTCTATTTAAATATCCATAAATTAAACAAATTATATATATTTCATATCGCATCAACATTGCAGCCTCTTGCAATTAGCTAATCGCAATATTTCAAATTGCAATTGCGATTCGATTTCGATTAATCACACAGCCCTAGTTTGGGGTATCTGGAAAAAAATGTTGTCCAGAGAAGAAAAGGTGAGCGCTATGATCATTCCTGTGTCATGCCAAAAGTAAAGCATTCTGAGACATTCATATGTGGGGTTGCATCTCAGCCAAGGGAGTGGGTTCACTCACAAGTTTACATAAGAACACAGCCATGAATAAATAATGATACAAAAACATCCACAAAGTGCAACTTCTCCCAACCATCCAAGAAGAGTTTGGTGATAAACAATGCCTTTTCCAGCATGATGGAGCACCTTGCTATGAGACAAAAGTGATAACTAAGTGGCTCTGGGAATAAAACATCAAAATTTTGGGTCCATGGCCAGGAATCTCCCCAGACCTTAAGCTCACTTGTGGCCAATCCTTAAGAGGTGGACAAAAAACGCCCACAAATTCTAACAAACTCTATGCACTGATTATGCAAGAATGGGCCAACAGTCAGGATGTGGCCCAGAAGCTGACTGACAGCATGCCAGGGCGAATTGCAGAAGTCTTGAAAAAGACAGGGCAACACTGCAAATATTCACTCTTTGCATAAAAATAATGTAGTTGTCAATAAAAGTCTTTTGACACTAATGGAATGCTTGTAATTATTCTTCAGTATACCACAGTAACATCTGAAAAAATATCTAAAAACACTGAAGCTCCAGACTTTGTGAAAATTTGTGTCTTTATAAAGACATACGGTTAAGCAGACCAAACATTAAGAAATAGAGACATGGAAATTGGTCAACTTGGTACTTGGTATTCAGAACAAAATACAGAGACAAGCCATAAATGTTTTGCAATCAAAATTAATGTCTATCAAAGTTATAGGGGCCAAAGTGTGCAGAGGATCTGAGCTCATCTGTCAAGCATGCTGGTGGAAGTGTCATGGCTTAGGATTACATGGCTGCTTCTGGACTGGCCCAACTAATATTTATGGATGATAACTCATAATGGTCGGAGCAGAATAAATTCAGAAGTCTACAGAAACATTCTGTCTGACAATATACTGAGAAAAGCATCCATTCAAAGTGGGAGGAACACGAGTGAAATATTTAGTCTGGCCAAGTCAATCACCAGACTGTAATGTAACTTAGCATGTATTTCACCTCCTAAAGAGAAGACTGAAGAGATAAGACCTCACCATTTGTGGCTGAATGGGAAGAAATACCTACAGCAATGCCCCAAAACCTAGAAGGTCTTGCCAGATTAGTGGAGGTTATTGTAACTTCAAATAACTCTATAAGAGAATGCTCAAACACATACTGGTACAATTGGTCAAGTGTCCATATCCTTTTTACAATATAATAGCTAAAGATAATTTCTCTACAAAAATAAGCTTAACTAATATACAGTACAATTATAACCAGCTACATATTTACTACCTTGTGGGCTAAATCTTTAAGTATAAAAGAATCATAATGACGTTTCTAACTAAACAAAATTAGCACCTTGTATATTTTCATATTTAATCAAGCCTGTTTAAGCCAGAAAATAGAAGAAAAAAGTAGCAACTGGCTACTTAGCTGTTCTTACTTATCTCAGTGAAGATTTCATTGATGTTAATAGCATTTTTGGCACTAGTTTCAACAAAAATAGCATGGATAGAGTCAGCATAGTCCTTGGCATCCTTCTCTTGTACCTCTCTGTAAAATAAAAGAGGAAGAAAAAAAATTGCTGGATTTTATACAAATTTGTAACTTGAAATAAAAACATAGAAACAATCATTCAAACCAGTAGCAAAATAATGAAATTATTATTTAATATATTTAAATTACAATATGAATTATATATTAGCAGTTTATCTGATTGTTTAAGTCTAATTTTCAAAATCAATAAACTGACAAATTACTTAAAATATAATTTCACAAATTATTATTAAAATTATTTTATAAAGGTATTTGGCAAGTTTATATATATTCTTTTTGTTCAGGGTTAGTATAGTGACATTATATACTGCATAAAATACAGGTTTACAAAATGGAATACTGAAACTGTAAATCTGTGCATGGCCATATTGCCAGACTGTTTGTAGACTTTTGGATAGGAAAGTATAGCTATAGTCAGCACGAGCTTGATCTAAAACTATTTCCATGTGAAAACAGGCACTTGCAGTCTCAAATACACTGAACATAATGCAAAAGTGTTAAAGCACCTCATTTCCTGTGAAACTGGTATGGGCTTATGACCATAAAAAGTGTCAAAGTTTCATGCTGTTAAGAATATCTTGTACATTAAACGATTTCATTTCAATCACATCTTTGGTACAATCAAAAAATGTTTAGTGTACAATAGATCCTTAACATGAGGGAAGTGTCAGATCAGGAGCATATTGAGGGCAAGATGGCAATGAATAACAAAACTTTGATTTACAACCCTTCAAATAATCAAGTGATTGCTAAGGAATATCAGATAGCACTGAAGGCATTTATTATGAAGAACAACATAGATATAAGGTTCACAGCCCAAAAAAAAAATCACTAGCAGCTCACTATCCTCCCTAGATAGCATTGCTCACTCCCACCATCCCTCAAGGGCCAAAAACATAATCAAGGACACATCACACCCAGGACATCACCTGTTTAATCCTCTGTCCTCAGACAGGTGGTAAAGGTCCCTACAAACAAGGACAACTCGGTTTTTCAGTAAAGTTTCTATAGCCAGTTGCTATCAGGACATGAAAAACTCAAATTTCTGCACTAATGCACACTTATGCATAAAAAATATGCAATACTAGATGTGCAATGCTAAATGTCAGTGTAAAATAAATATATCTCATCATTTATCCAATATAAAATTCCTTTCAACGTGTACTTGCACAAAACTCAGATCTATGCAGAGTCCAATGTGCAATAATATCAAGTTACTTTACTCAGCTAGCTCAAAGTGGAATATCATTACTCACTTCTTGTATATACTTGGAAAAATTATAGTGTCTTATTTATTGTTTGTGGTTACATGTAGATCTTTTTCTCTTTACAGTAAATATGCTGAAAATAAAGGCTTCCATTTGTTTATTTATTCATTCATTCATTCATTCATTCACAGAACCCCATTATACAACAATTTTCACCTGGACCTTCAAGCTAGCACTGACTCTAGTTGACACTTTCAGCACCCAGAGAAAAAGAAAACCCAGGCCCAACATTTCAGGGATTTACCCTGGATCTAGTACACACTTTGGATGTCTATCTGTGTGTTATGTGCAAGTTCTGTCAGTTCTGTCTGTCTCACTCTCTCTTTCACAGCATTCACCCTGATAAAACACACAAAAAAACCCACCTGACTAAACCTTAACTATATTATTTGGGCTACCATTTCTGGATACAGATTCTACTCCCCTGTATGTAAAAAGAATATTTTTCTAGCTGTTGTGCCTCTATTGACTTCTATACAGCTAAATAATGTTTGAGGCACACAGAACCCTAATCTAGGATATGCAAACAGACACAAGCACATGAGCATACATGCACACACGACCATTTTCTTTCCTCAAACGTTTTAAATTGAAGATTTTAATAAATAAATAAATAAATAAATAAAAGACACCTGCTTAATGTACATCTGCTTAATGTCTGATATGGTTATTAGAAATTTGAGAATGATCATACTGGGAGCAAAAATTAACCAAGACAAAATATCCAGTGTATAGGGGCAAGTGGATTAAAGCTAGATTCTTGTTGGAAGCATCATGTTAAATGTCATTACAATCTACAAAAAAAGTCCAACATTCTACCTAGTTCTTTACTTTATATCCAGATACACAGATCTGCATATACATACACAGATATATGGAGGATTAGGTTATAAAAATACATCCATTAGAACAATACAGATGACAGTTTTGTGCTCTACATTGTATTTTAATTAGCTAGAGTTAGCAGGCTTACATGCATCTAAGTACAGGTGTTTGGGAATATACCTACATAGCTGTCTGCTGACAGATTACTTACAGCGGAGCAAGAGACAACTTTTCCTCTTTCACAACATTCTAAAACCAACAAATGGAGACCAAGCTTTCAGAAATTTACCTGGCATCAGAGAGATCACATTTGTTGCCAGCAATTGCCACCACTATGTTTGGTGGTCCATGCTGACGAAGCTCCTTTACCCAGTTCTTCAAAGTTAGAAAGGATTCCTGAGAGTGGAAAAAAAATCGTGCCATCATTGCCTTTGAAATAAAATGTTTAAATCCAATTTAATTTTGAACATCTTTATCATCATTTGTGCTATATATTTGCTAAACAACTTAGATCTCATTAACTGTTGGTTTTGAGTTTTTATATACTGCTCTCACAATGTCTGTCATCAGCTTCTTTGGTTTTCCTTGGCCAAACTGCTCAATGTCTGGTTGTACACCAGTGGTACTTCCCCCCCCCCCCCCAACATTCCAAATTGTTGTATTCATTACATTTCAAATTGTTGTAACTGGCTACAACAATGCATGCTTTCCTCCCATAGACAGCTTTTTGGTCTTCATGTTGTGTTATCCTTTCTTAAGACAACTACAGTCTACAGATACCCAGCGTTCAAACACTACATTCAGAGGTATTAGCTATTTAAACAACCAATAAAAGGGCAAACCTGGGCAACGAGAACACCTGTCAGTCACATATTCCAGTTTTTTCACTCATCGGTGCCATGTTCTAAGCTTTTAAACACATTTAATGAAAGTATCAGAAAAAAAATCTACTGATCTACTGTCTCATATTCAAATCTTTACCTTCCACCCAAATCTTTTCAGTGTATAGCAAAAACAAAAGAATTGTCATTTCAATATATTTAACAAAAATATATGCACACATACACACCGATCAGCCATAGCATTAAAACCACTGGAAGGTGAAATAAATAATGTGAATAGTCTTGAGACTGTGGCACCTGTTAAGGGGTGGGACATATATGAGGCAGCAAAAGAACAAGCAGTGCTCAATGTTCGTGTGTTGTAAGCACAGAAAAATGGGTAAGTTAAGGATCTGAATGACTTTGACAACGGTAAAATTGTGATGGTTAGACAACTGGGTCAGAGCATCTCCACAATAAAAGATCTTGTGACAGGGTCATAGGCACCCAAGGCTCATTGAATAGCATTGAGAATAAAGCTAGCAGGTCTGGTCCTGGTCCCACAAATTGCTTGAAAGGTTAATGTTGGCTATGACAGAAAGTGTCAGAACAGAAAGCACATCATAGCTTGCTGTATATGGGGCTGTGTAGCCATAGACTGTTCAGAGTGCCCATGCTGGCCCCTGTCCACCACCAAAAGTACCTACTATAGGTATATGAGGATAAGAACTGGACCATGGAACTAGAGAAAAATGTGGTCTGCTCTGACAAAAGCCAAGTCAACACCTTGAACTCTTCTGTCATGTTACGTACACTATTCCTACTACTATTCCTGTAAACTATGGTGCATTACACTGCAGAAAGAAGACACTTCCATTAGGGAATACCACTGCAGTGAAGTGGTGTACTTGGTCTGCAACAATGTTTAGGCAGGTGGTACGAGTTTAGGTATGTGGTATGCCAAAACTGAAAGCTTTCCACCAGAACATCATACTGCCCCTGCTGGCTTGCCTGATCCACCAGAACAGCACACTGCCCCTGCTGGCTTGCCTGATCCACCAGAACAGCACACTGCCCCTGCTGGCTTGCCTGATCCACCAGAACAGCACACTGCCCCTGCTGGCTTGCCTGATCCATCAGTCTGCTGGTTCATCAGATTTTTAATAATTTTTAATTTTTTTCAATATTGCTAGGTGCACCTGCATGTACAGAAGTCCTGCCATTTTGGAGATGCTTTGACCCAGTCGACAGATCGATCAATCGATAGACAGACAGATAGATTCTATTTATAAAACATTTAATGGATATCCAATCTGCATTCTGATTCTATATTTTAAGTCTAGATATCTTTAATAAAACAGTTACCTCCTTTGTGATGTCATAAACAATGATAGCTGCAGCTGAACCTCTGTAGTACATAGGGGCAAGGGCACGAAACTATGGGAATAAAGAAAGACAAATAATTAGCATTTTGTAAGTGAGCAAGTTATCTAGTGAACACCATTGCATTCCGGAGGTTAATGTCCCATAAAAAATGTAATTAACTTTTTAAAAACATTTTTCATTTTAAAGTATTTCCATATGTATTGACAGTGCTGTCCATAAAATATAAGAGCTGCATGTGACAGTAGCTTGATTGTACCTGCAATGTTTATTGTATTTTGATCTGTAAACATTTATTTGAATAAATTAAACAAAGTCTGCACGTTATTGCATGAGATGGGATTTTGTTTAACAGACATTAAACATATAATGTAATGATTTTAAATGTATGTAATGACATGTAACACCAGACACACATTTTACTGCGACAAGCTTTTAAATTTAACTATTAGTTTCACAGGGATTTAATGACATTAACGTGGTAAGTTAAAGTTTGTGCCCTATAAACAGTCATTGCATCCAGGTTTGTACAGACTTTCCAGAAATTTCAGTTCCTTTCAATTATAATTACTTTTTTTTGGATAACTTCCTATTAATCCTATTCCTAAATACCTATTCCTATTAGTAACTTCCTTTTTTTGGCCATTGTCTGTTGAATCACTACATAAATTAAGTTGTGTTTCCGGTAAATTAAAATGAGGTGAAACAGAGCATGCACTATTCCTCCATTATTACACCACCAGCCTGAAATGTTGACAAAAGACAAATTGGTCCATAGATTAATGCTGTTGGTGCCAGCTTCTGACATTATCATCTATGTGTCTCAGTAGAAACTGAGATTCACCAGACCAGGCTAGTAATTCAGCTGTAAAATGTAGCTTTATTGGGCCTGAAAACACTGCCTTAGCTTTCTTTAGCTAATTAGCCATTTTAACTTATACCATGGGTACAGTGCTGCCTGGTACAAAAACATAGCTAACTGATGTTAATATAAAAGTGATATTATTTAAGTTATTAGGGACACATTGCTTAATACCTCGTAAATTTGTCACTTTGATATCAAACTCCATAGTGTTGAGTACCAAAGCATGCATGAAAAAAAGGTATTCCTCCTAATCACATGTCAATTCTGCTGCTAACATCCCAAGATAACTGCTAAAATACCTGTAGTTTGTTCATATTGCAACTTTTCAATGCCAGCAGAGAAGCATCAAGACTGTTGATGAGTGTGGAATTAAACACTTTGGAGGTAAACATTTTAAGAGTATATTTTGGCTTCAAACTCTGCAAAATACCATATTTTAGATATGCTGTTTTATGTAACCAACATTGTGTAACCAACAATAAATGTCTACATTGAATCTTGCAGCACTAACATGCCTCATTTGTTGCTTCTGGGCCATTTAACACAGAATTAAAATTTAAGATGATTTAACTACTCTTGGATACTATTTGTATGCCTTTAGGTTTTTGAGCTCATCACTGACAATGCTGTCTCTGTAGCATTTCAAAGGACTAAATTTATAACAAGCCCCCTGGATTATCAAATGCTTTTTCCCCCCCCAAAACAAAGCTAGAGGTGTACTTGTTTATCTCAGCTTTTATGATTCCAACTGGAATACCCCTACAAACATATATAGGGGTATGTATCTGAAATAAACTGTACTTAAGTATCAAAAGTAGTATTTTCATGAATGTATTCAAGTATGCAAAGTAGAAAAGTAGAAGTAAATGACAATTATAAAGGAAGACTGTAATAATTTGGAGAATTATGAATTTTATTCTGTGGTGCTTTCTTTCTTAAACTTCTCAATAAGTGTACCACCTAAAGAATAAGACTTACGTGAAAGAAAGAAGAGTCTTTAGAACCTAATGAACTGTACAGTATCAGTGTTTCCAAACATGTGCCCTTGTAACACTGCCTGTGACTATAATGATCATATTCTCGGTGCTAAAAGTGCTAAAAGCTATACAAATGCATCAACAATGGTTTGGGCAGTCCATGACAGAAAAACAGAAAACTATCCAGTGACAACTTACACCATGTTACATACCACGCTATTCAAATAACAAGTGATGTCAGCTTTGTGTAACGGTAATATCACAGATATAGCTAAAGACAATGTTAGCTAATACTAACGTTACATCAACCAACCTACACAGCATGGCTAGACAGACACAGACACATTAGCTAATAAGTACTAAAAACTGTATATTAACCACGAGACTTACAACACAAGTTAAAACTGTTTTGGCTAAACTAAAATTGTCTTACCTCAGCGTGGTTCTTCAGGTTTGACAATGAGATTTTGAATGCCAGTATTTCGGTTTCTATATCTTGTAAGAAATTACAGATTGTTTGTACCCACATTCCGCCCCAACATAAACGTCAGAAATAGCCCATTACCTAAAAGGCTTAAGTATCATAAGTTAATATGTCTATAACTCTAAAGGAATAAAACTTGATCAATTGTTAGAATGGGAGCGGCAGCAGGACATCAGAGACTGTCACTAAACAAAGGGTATAGGTGACCATGATTAGCATTTAAAGTGACCATTTGGGTGACAACATCAGCTGTAACAATATCAAACCAAGGTGTACATGACCATGATTAACATTTAAAGACATCTGACCAGATAACAATGTGTGACCCAGCCATTTGGGAAGCACATTGTTCTTACACGCAATACACATTTAAAGCGGAATCTCATCTAAACTACAAAGAGGAAAAACAGTATAAAATGCTTGCCCAGGACTTGTCCTGCATTCTTCTTGACTCTGTTGAACCCGAAGTACTTTATGTATTTTGTCACTGCTATGCTGGATTAAACTTCTTCTTCTTCATCAAGATCTTTGCCCTCTTCATTTTTTATTTCTTACTGGATTAAACTACTTCTTCATCAAGACCTTCACCCTTGTTTTTTATTTCTTACAATCTGTAGATATGGCCATGTGTGTTCCTCCTCCAAGTTATTTGATAACGAAGGTGTTGGAGAAGCAGTACAGGGTGCTTGGGCAGTGTCACTACTGCTACATGATGTTGTAGCTGCCATGCTGCTGCTATGCTCTCTTAACCTGCTTGTATCAGACATGCCAAGACTAAAGTCATCACTGACCACAAACTTCCTTTACCGCAAATTTGGACGCATTTTTTTGTAGTAAGTAACGTAAATGCCAAACAGAAAGTGTATGGAAGTAAAAGTATAGAATTTGTTTTAAAAAAGTAAAAAGTAATTTTACTTCTGTTACATTACACTACTGCAGGAGAGTAATGTATGCAACAAGATCTGTATTGAATTGTGATTTCCTCCACTTTCTCTCCGCTGTTCTTAATTCTCTCCAATAAGTTTCCTAGGTTTAGAAGACAATGGGTAGAGGAGGTCCATGGATGAGTGGTAGAGAGAACAATGAGTCATAGTCTGAAAGCGGTGAAGAAACTATAAAGGAAAGTTAGATAGAATGAGTCTACAGTGAATGGGAGAAATATATTGATAAAAGGTGCTAGGCAGGACAGGGAAGGTGATGGAGAAAGATACAAAGTGATGATCTGAGATGTGGAGTGGGGTAGCAGTGATGTCCTGGTATTCAGGTGCCTCTTTAACTACAGATATTTCCTCCCTTTTTTTTGTGGGTGAGCAGCTGTTGAATGTCAGGCAGAAGGAATGCACAAAGGGGAGAAGGCAAAATGCATGAGTTCACCTTAAGTATGTCTGAGAGGGAACAGATAAATACTGTCTAGCTGAGTTAACACTTTTAAATAAGTTTTGCTACTAACCACTACAGGTGCTACACTTTCAAAATATTTTTGTAAGTCCTGCCAACACTTCATAACCTTAACACTGAAACTATTATTTAGATTAGATACCAGAGAGAACTAATTAGCAGTAAACAATACTTAAGGCCTTATTGAGTACATAGATAGTACACAAAAATCTACTTTATCAGTATAAAAAATTAAATCCAGCACTGAATACTGAAGTTTATATACCTTCAATATACCTTAATTATCCCTGTCCATAATTCACACCTTTAAGGTGAATGAAACCAATCTTAATTACACACCTAAAAGAACTAATTAGAATAGACCAACAGACACATCCTAACAAAAATTCCTGCCTCAACGATATATAACATAAGATTAGATCCCACAGTCAAGTGGATAGGACAGAATGAAATATTGAAGAAATACTAGCTTCACAGTACAGAATAAATCCAGCATAGGACAACTTAAAGCACACAGAAACAAACCTCCCAGTCATTAACAAAAGATACTGCATTACTGTATTGTTGTGTTACATTGCCATTCTGGTAAATATATTTGTTTACCCTTTCTTGTCCTGCTGTGTCCCAAATAAGAAACTTATGAAGCTCATTTTGGTACTGCACTGTCTTCGTCATAAATGACGCACTGCAAACAAGACATAAAAATGTTATGTTTGTTTAGTACAACTGCTACTAAAAGAAAGGCACTCTAAACAACAATCATTTAAAGTGTCCTAGCATTAATGATTATAGACAACTTATCAAATATCTCATACACAACTTTATTTTTGCTCTTTTCAGAAATCCTGAATGATCAAAGACATCATCCTTTCATGGCCTTATGATAATATTCATCCTTACTACTCAATGAGGGGACAAAGAGCTTACCCAATTGTAGGATTAATGTTGGGATCAAAGCTGTCCTCCACAAATCTGCACACAATACTTGACTTTCCAACCCCAGTGTCCTTCAGCAGGAAAAAATACAATCAACTCTAAGTGAAGTGAAGAACATTGTTTATCTTGTTACAATGACAGCTTTGAAGCTGGTGTGTCAGAGGCAGGAAAAATGAGCAAATGTAAGGATCTTAGTGACTGTGAAACAGACCAAATTATGATAATAATCATATCAGTATTCTCTAGGTGTTTTAGGGTGTTCCTGGTATGCAGATTTTTGTAATTATCAAAAGATATCTGAGAAGGACAACCAAAGTTCTTTGATACATGTGGGGAGCTAACCTGTGTAGACTGATCCAAATTTTGCGCAAGATATAACGATAACTGAAATTAACTAAATTGTGAATCAAAATGTATTGGTACTAGGGTGTATCATTAGACTGTGGCTGGTCAATTCTGAGGTTTCCTTTTAAGAACTTAATTTACTAATTCACATGCTACTTCTTATGTATATCTGAATCATTCATATTTAAATCTTATGCATATTCTTTGAATTTACTCAAAACACATATGGTGAATTGATATGTGTGACTGTTTAATTCCTGTCACCCGTTATCACCCAAATGAGGATGGGTTCTCTGTTGATTCTGGTTCCTCTCAAGGTTTCTTCCTATTACCATCCCAGGGAGTTTTTCTTTGCTACAGTCGCTTGCTCATCAGGGACAAACTGGTTCACTACCCTTACTTTCCATAATTGCCTTTGATTGTGTACAGCTGCTTTGCAATGACCATTGTACAAAGCGCTATACAAATAAAATTGAATTGAATTGAATTTGAAACATGATAAGCTTATAGGTGTTTACTCCATGTAACTTAGCATTGACTACAGTCTTTCAGAATGACATCAGATCAAATGATAGGGTCAATTTTCATACACCAAAACATACAATTTAATTAAAAAAGTTTTCTTTGACGTTCTTATCATAATACCCTGACATTTTAATAGCAAGAGCGCGTAGCTTGAATGAACGAATGTAAATCGCAAATTTTCAAAATTGCAAATAATGGCGTCTACTGTAAACTTAAACGGGAGCTAGTAATAAATGTTCCACTCGTTTATTATACAATCTTTTAAACTGCTTTTAACAAAGAAATCTTATTTGAGAAGGCTTAGTTCACTAACGAATCTGGTTACAGAACTATTCCGTTATATTACACAATCATGAACTTCACAGAAACCAAGAAATGCTGATGATCAGCAACAATTGTTGTCCCTGCTGAAAACACTTATTTGATAAAAGACCAAATAAAAACTAGGAAACCAATGTTAATTGCATCTTACCCCAAGCAAACACACTTTCAACTCTCTGAGCGACATTTCGACCCCTCAAAGAAGAAAACGTTCTTAAACATCCCAGACTGTTTCATAAAAGTCGTCAACAACTACTGCTGTGTTTTGACGTAAAAATAGCTGTCCAGCAGATTACCGACATATTTCAAAATGCGACACCTCTTCAACAAATATAACAATATATAACTGGTATATAGAAATGCCCTGGTAGCCAAAAGGTTTTGTTAACTAAACTGAAAATAAATCCACAAATGTTAACGATTAAATCTTAAATAGTTTCGTTATTAACTGGTCAAACAGACACATAACAATACAGTGACCACCATCTTGAAGGGCTGATGCGTCACGTGATAAGCTTTTTTTTTTAACCAGTTTCAATATTTTGTATTGTGTGTATAGTATTGCTCACTGTTGACATACTACGTAAATAGCGTACTCTTGTCCAAAAATATAGCGGACGTATTTCGAAAATGATTAACAGTGAATTTATAACAGAAGTGCTAGTTAGAACATATAGTTTATTGTAAAGCAGAGGGGAGATATTCAAACTGTGTAGCGCTCCCCCTAGTGGGCTAGAAGGAATTGCACGGTGGCGCGGGTGAGATGAAAACACAAAACACACACACACACACACACTTGCTTTCATTACGGCACGCGTTCGCCATGGCATCGATTCTTATCAGAAATATAATTAGGGCGGAATATAAATAGTGTACGCAAGAGGCATGCAATGTTTATTTCCGTTTATAAGCCCAACATTCATTTCTTGCCAAGACTTTGTATTGATGAGAGACGCTACATAACGTCTTCAACAGCAAATCCCAAATATTTTCAGTGAGGTTAAGCGCTGGACTTTGTGATGACCAATCCATGTTTGAAAATCATGTCACATGCTCCCTGAACCTCTCACCCTTCACAATTTGAATCCTGGCATTATCGTCTTGGAATGTGCCCATGCCATCAGCGGAAAAAAAACTTGTAACTAATGACTTCAGTCCTCCTTGTTTCCCCTTTAGCACGTATAAGCGAAATCATGATGTTTATCGCAAATGAACCGCTAGTGTGCGCTTTGTAATTTTAACCAAAATAATGTTTCTTGTTCTTTCTTTGATAGTTAATATCAGTACCTAAAGGCTTTACTGTCAAATTATAAGTTATGTTGCTTAATCGTTAGTCAAAAATGCTTGAGAATAAATATATATGTACGTATATAAAAGTAATATACAAATATATCTAATATATTATTCATAACCATGCAATTAGAAAAGAGTTTGCAGCAGAAGCAGAAAAGACTGTTGTTTCTTTCTGAATACACTAGCTCCTGGGGATTTTTTTCACCACTCACCAAGGACTTCCTAAAATTTTCATGGTGGCAGCTTCTTTCATCACTCTCATTTCTTGGGAAAACAAAGTTAGGTGGTACTTCATTTGGTCCTCTGCAAACAATTTGTGAATTCTGTTAGTCAGAACTGAAGGCCATCTAGCTGGGTCTAAACAGAGTGGATCATCCTCAAATGCTACAGTGGCAGCTACAACTAGGTATTTACATGCCTTTAAAAACACAATCGAGTGAATGTAACATGCACCTTTAAAATAATAATAATAATAATAAAAAATCTATGTAGCTGCATCATTGTTGGCTAATTCCAACTCATCAACTTTGACAACTGGCTGTTCACTTGCAGTATATCCAAAGTGCCTTTTTAAACAGTATAATCAATGTTATTGTTAGTAATGTTATGGGATCATTGTGTGAGGGTATGACACATTCTGCACCTTATGGAAAGGTTTGGACAAATTTATGTTACTGTGCATTGTATCCTGGCCAAAAGCTTCTGTTGCTGCCATATCCATAGCCACACTGGGG
Organism: Bagroides melapterus; assembly: GCA_028566695.1. Taxonomy (NCBI): domain Eukaryota; kingdom Metazoa; phylum Chordata; class Actinopteri; order Siluriformes; family Bagridae; genus Bagroides; species Bagroides melapterus. Next base: position 425,570 of record JAOTRN010000012.1, read on the forward strand.
CAGTGAGCTGTTTGTATGACAGCTCATTGCTTGGGCTGATCAAGACAGGGAAGCTGGTCAGGGCTCTCTTCTGTACCAGCAAGGCATGTTTGGTATTAATACTCTGGCTGGAGTCTTGATGGACTAGTTAGGTCAGCTGCAGCTTTCCTGAAAAGACCTCCACAGACTAAGGCATTCCTTGGCTGGTCTATAATGGTTGTGGCTAGTGCAGAGAGAAGAGGAACATTCTTAATCCATTTGTGCAGATTTCTGTGGAAAAATATTGTATTTCTTTCCTTACTGGACTGTTGCAAGTTAGAATTCCCAGGGCTTACCTTTTTTCGTTCCACCATATATGGCCCCAGCCACTGGGTCATGAATTTGCATTCAGAAATTAGGACTAGTAGGAGCACTTGATTTCTAAACTGAAAATCATGGTGTTACATCAGGTGAATATAGCCTCTTTATTTGGCTCTGTTGTTTGTTCCATGTGCTTTTTCCACTTAGATAATCAACATTAAAAAGTAGAGGACACTACCCTTTATGAAGAATTATGAGGTGGCTAAGATTCTGTCAGAATTTATTGGTGTACCTGTCAAGGGGAAGCTGGTTTAACTGTATGTTTGTATGTGTTGACTGAAGTTTTATTTAAGTTTGAGTTAATTCATTGTTTAAAGATATGTTTTAAAAAATTGTGTATGTGATGTTCAGGATATATAACGTGTTCCCTTTAAAATGTCTAAAGTTAGGGGTCCTTTAAGTAAAATTTGCTATTGAAGAGTAACAGGTCACATGTTCTGGTTACGAAGAGAGATTGAATGTGTGGAGCTGTGTTGAGTAGCTTGTCTTTTCTTAACTCTGTCTTTTCTTTACTCTCCATATTATACACATTATCCTTACGGCTCTGTTTGTGAATGCTGCGCTATTCTGCCATTGGGGCTGGAACAGGACATAAGGGGCATGCAGGCCAACTTTATTTCCATCCCACACTTACTCAGGGATCTTTCAATAAAAAATTTGTTAACCTGCCAGTAAAAGTGTCAACCACCACATCTGCTTCATTATCAATGTTGGCTATAGATAACACAGAATACTACACTTGATTTCTGTATAAATACTATCTGTTGGTCTCAGTAAATTTTGCTCTTTGCAAAATTGCTTTGCTATTCAATCACTATATCTGCTCATCCAGATGTATCATATTTGTTCACCCAGATGCTACAAAGCTATAGTGAGAGAAGTATAGTGTCTGTAGAGGAAAATCTGGATATCTTAGGCAGAGTTGTTAACCCCCAACTCTGGGAGTAGAGGCCTCACAACTATCTGAAAGGATGATGACTCTGCAGCATAGTCACACAGAAAAAGCTAACACTAAGGCTTGCCTATAGGAGCATGCTTCACATATGTAACTCACTGAGAAATCTGACAGCGCTCTGGTTATAGGAGACGTGATCTTAAGAAATGTGAAATAGGCCTTTATGGCCTCCAGCAGCACTGGTTAGGTGTATACTGGGAGCCAGGGCACTGGATAAAGCAAGAAATCTTAGGCAGTTATAGGAAATTTTCCATGAAGAAGGTTATAATTTATGCCTTTGTATAAAGTAGAGGTGTGTAAATTAGCAAAGGGGATGTCCAATGCTGTAATATGTTAATTGGGCCCATCCAAATATGGCATGGTGTTGTAGCTTATAGCAGTTTATGGTGGCTGAACTGCTGGATGTCCAGGTGGTGCTTTAAAAACAATTTAGGCTTCATTGGTAATTGGAGCGCTTATGTAGTCAAGGCTGGCCTGTTAGGGCAGGTCGGTGTTCATCCCACTTAGGAAGGTGCTGCCCTCATTTCTTTCAGCATAGCACATAGTCTGAGATTTTGCATCCACAAAGCTAACAACACCGTGGAGGACCCCACACACCCCTCACACACACACTCTTCAACCTCCTCCCATCTGGAAAAAGGTACCGAAGCATTCGGTCCCTGACAACCAGACTGTGTAAC
>JAOTRN010000012.1:461781-473807 GCA_028566695.1 Bagroides melapterus
ATATAACAAAATTTGTACTACAGATAATATGGTGCCTAAGACTTTTGCACAGTACTGTATATATATATATATATATAATTTTTATCATTATTTTTGTTTTAATCTGAGTTCATCTGTGTAAATTCAGTTGATAGGACATAGACAAGTGTAAGAAAATAAAACAACATTGTCGTCTAGCCAGATGTCTTTAAATGGTAAAATGTCCTGCTGCCTCTCCCATACTAACAATTAATCAAGGTTTTTAATGTATTCATTATTAATTTAGAGTTCTAAACATTTACCTTATGATGAATGAGCTCTTTCTAATGTGAATCTTGAAATGGAATCTGGGTGCATACAATCTGTAATTTCTTACACAAGGTACACTATCCAAAGCCCCAAACAAGCATCTCAATAAAATTAGTGAAAAGGTCATCAAGGATTTGGAATGCACAGTTCCCTGTGCTGTGGTGGCATTAGCACTTTCAGGGGCTCCCACTTGATGTGATTCCTAACCAAACATAGTCTGCTGTGGCTAGTCCTAGCTTAGGTAGTGCACTTTTGTATCCCTGCTGTCAAAAAAGACAGAGATAGAAGGAAACCTTGGTAAAACCTTTTATGACGAAAGCCCTTTCCGGGTTCTGTGTTATTACATTTCAAAATACCAATATCCAATATGGAAGATAATAATGGCTATTTTTATACCCTTGTGGTGAAAGCATTTAGGACGTAAAGTTTAATATGCCAACATGACATATGCATACATTCAGCGGTTGATGGGCCTTAAAGAGAAATCTAAATGAAATGCTGCCACCTCCTGGGGTAATACATGAATTATAGTTACACTATACAGATTTTTATTGTTTACACACCCTTAGTGTGATCAAAGGATTTAAAAGTAATTTTAGCTTCTTAAATGCACTGGTGCTTCAACAGCACCAATAATACACACCTTTTTTGAGTATGTTTTCTGAAAAAAGTATTTTTGAAAATTTGCTGTGTGATCATTTCAAACATAACAATTATGGATTTAACATATAATTCTATTTATCTATTCAAAGAAGCTAACATTGTGTAATATAAAAGTTGTGAAGAAATCACTACACAAGGGGAAAAATTAGGAATAAAAATATATTTAAATCAGTGAAAATTGTAACTTTCAGTATATTAGTAAAATGTAAAATACAGTTTACCCTGAAATGTACCTGTATTTAGTTTACCTTGTATTTGTTTGTAACATCAGCTGGTCAACTGACATTAATGTGACCAGTTTCCATATCCTGGTGTACTGTCATACCAGTGCATTGTCTCTCTATTTTGTAATAGAGGAAGAGTGCTCACTGTCTCCCCTTCATGTATCACTGAAAATACATTATGACAAGCTCAATTTGTCTTGTATCTAGTGGTCTTACGGCTATAACATCTTGACTAATGTATAAATTATTACATATTGTTAGGTTTACTGAAACGAACTTTTCTTAACTGTGTATAAAAAGAGAATGGCGAGATATTTAATTGCATTGTGTCATGGATCTTCTAGAATCCATTTGAAGTATTTTTGTCGTTTCAAACTGGCAGCACAGCGGCGTCCAATAACATTAGATACTGCGGCATTATAGAAGTTTGTATGTATACTAAGCTCCATTGACGGCGTGTGTTTGAAGAGGGCGCCTTCGGTCCGCAGAAGCCCTACTTGCTGACGTTTTTGTGAATGTCATGTGATTAGCCGCGGTCCGTATACAGGGTTCAATGAGAGCTATTTGCCCCACCCATCTCTTCAACGCGATCTAGCTCAATGTACGATTCAATGAGAAAAGGGAAAAATCGCCAAAAACACTCTCGGCAAGCGGATCCGATCTTGTCCATCCGAGAAGTGACACGATCCGTCCGCCAAAAGCTTGCTGTCATTGCGGTATTTGTCTTTTTAAAAGGGTTCTCTACGCGGCTGTACATGCACATGTATATCCCTGTCTTTCTGCAAGGCGAATTCAAAACGGGTAATACAAAGCGTAACCTGACAGCGGACTCTGCCTTGAAAATGCAGTGAAAAATATCGAAGAATTGCGTTGTTCCGAACAGCTGCGTGTGCCGCGTACGCCGTTATCGAAGCCATTCGGATTGTTCATGTGAAGCGAGCTTACGGATGTGAGGAGAAATTCAAATTACATCAGCTAACGGAGAAGACAAAAAGCACCTCTTTTGATTTGAGTAGCCACAAAAGCCATCGGTTATCATTGCAGAACAGGAGGAAAATAAACATTTAACTTTGGGATTACATTAAAAACAAACAAAAAAAGAAAAGAAAAAGAAAACAGCAACAACAAAAAAACTTCTGATCTTCTGACATTTCATAGCGGAGTTTAAAAAAAGGTTCATGTCGGCCACGGCTCTAGGCGGAATGAACCACAGGCCGTCAATTTTTGGAAATCGTTTATCTCTTCAGCTTTTTTATTAAAACATTATTATATCCTTATTTCCCGCCTCAGTGTGTCTGTGAACGGATGTAACAGGAAAGAAAATTAAAGACCCGTTTCGTAGTTACCGATGGTTTTGCGAGCTGTGCCGGCCGCGACTGTCATTTTGGGGAAGCGACTATGGATTGTCTACGAGAAATTTGTTAAATCACACTCGGATTTCTGGAACACCAAGACAGAGACCTTCATGTAACCCCGTGGAAGCACACCGCGAAGTGTAAAATTCCCATTCGGATATTACTGCACCAAAACGCTCGGGAGGATTCGGCCTTGTGTGTAGGCCGGCCTTGGTGTTTTCACCACCAATACAAGCCCTCCGTCTCTTGCCTAAAGCTCCTACTGAGCACTCACTCAAAGGCATTGCTTTAAAATTGCTCCCTTCATCCCTTTTAAACGATTGCCCCATCCACCCAGTGTGCTATTCTTCCTTGGAATGTGCACATAGAAATGCCAGAATTCCTAGTCCTTGGGATTTGAATACCTTCCAATAAAGGAATTTGTGCTACTTGATTGTACTTTACATTCGTTCCCCATCCACAAAAACATTTTCCTTTTTTATTGTGACATTGATAAGATGGGGTGTTTGGGCAACAGTAAAACAGAAGACCAACGTAATGAGGAGAAGGCCCAGAGAGAAGCAAACAAAAAGATAGAGAAACAGTTACAGAAAGACAAACAGATATACAGAGCAACCCATCGGCTACTACTTTTGGGTAGGTTTTTTCAATTGCAATAGTACTTCTTATTGCTGCAAAAATATATTTACTGATCGTTTTATGCCTGGTCAACTGTTAATGGCTTTCTGATGACCTAATTTGTCTGACATGTCTCAGGTGTGTGTGTGTGCGCGCATGTGAGTGTGAGACAAAGAGCAAGAGACAGAGCTGTGGACCAGATACATTGTGTTCATTGTGAATATGATCTGGGTTGATAACCAGCTGCATCACTTTGGCCACATTAGAATATTAAAAATACACACTTGCGTGTTAATTCTGATCCTTAAGAGCATCACCATCTTCCAAAATTTTCCACTATATATTCTGTCATTACAGCATTTGCCAACCTTTGATTTTTTTTGCTCACACTAATGGAAGGCTTTCCACTAGATTTTGGAATGTGACTGGTGATTTGCCCATTCAGCCACAAGAGCATTAGTGAGGTCAGGCACTGATGTTGGGCAAGGGGGCTTAGGGAACAGTCAGCATTATAGTTTATTCCAAAGGGTGTTCATTGGGGTTGTGGTCAAGGATCTATGCAGACCACTGGAGTTCCTCCATACCAGACTAATCAGGCCCAGTATTTGTACCTCACTTTCTGTAAAGGGACACAGTCCTGCTGGACCCCGGAAAGGGCTTTTGGGAAACTGTTTTCAACGAAATGTCAAAGTATACAACTGTCTAAAATATTTTTGTATGCTGTAGCCTAAACGTTACCTTTACCCTGGAATTAAGGGGCCAACAGCTCTGGACCATTATTCCTCCTGCACCTAACTTTACTGTTGGTAATAAGCATTCCTTTTGGTGGAATACTCCTGGCATCTGCCATACCCAGATTCATCTGTTAGACTGCCAGATAGTGAAACATGATTCATCACACTTTCAACGTTTCCACTGCTCTACAGTCCAGTGGCAGCATGCATTACACCATTCCAGCTGATGCTTGGTATTCGAAATAGAGATCTCATGCATGTATGCAGTTGCTCAGCCATGGAAACCCATTTCATGAAGCTCTAGGCACACAGTTCCTGATGTTGTTTCCAGTGGCAGTTTGTAAGTCTGTATTGAGTGATTCAACAGATTATGGGAAATTTTTGTGCTTCAAGTGACTCTGCAACCCCATTCTGTGGGTATGTTTGGTTTAGTGCTTTGTGGCTGAGGTGGTGCTGTTCCTATACACTTTCATTTCACAGCATGCAGTTCCTTGATCAGAGCAGATCTAGCTTGGCAGAAATGACTTCTGGCAAAGGGTGAATACTATTACAGTGCCAGGTTTAAAGTCACCAAGCTCTTCAACATGACCTATTCAGTCATTAGCAACAGATGTTGATAATTAGGAATCAAGTCCTCATACAGAAACTATAGCCAGAAGTGTGTGTGTTTGTGTGTGTGAGTGATGGGGAAGAAAGCATAGCCCCTTTCAACTCAAAACATGACTACATACATTTGTGTTGTCATCTAAAGTAATTTGTTTTAAATTTAGGAATTGTTGAGGACCACACAAATGCCATTTAGTCTCTGATAACTAAAAACATATCAGGGTGTATTTTCTTTTTCAAACATCCATAATCTATACAGTCGTGTTCATTCCAAAGATTCTGGAACAACAAGGACAATTGTTTTTGCTAATTGGGTATGAAAATAGATCATATCAACTTTTCTGATATTTACATCTAAATTGCATGTGTTAACAACTTAGAATATGTACCATAAGTAGTGTAACTCTAATTTTGAGACCTGTTTTTCGTCTGTAAAGACTGTATTTGTTGTTTAAATGATTGAACCATCATGAATCCCAGAGAGATGTCTGTAGTAGAAAAGCATACCATTTTGAATTTGAGAACTGAAGGAAGGGAAGGCAAGGATTGGACAATCCATAGCCAATAGAATAATTTGCAACATTATGAAAAAGAAACCTGTTCTTCTAACATGACTTCGAACAAGTCAGCAAAGGAAGACAGTAACTGTTGATGAAGGATACATTGTGAGAGCTGTGGAGAAAAATCCAGTCAAATCCAGTCACTGACATCTTCAGCAATTCTGGTATAGTTATCACTGGAATAGTTAGCACAATTCACCACTGAAGATGACTTTCAGAGCAGAAATATAGAGCCCAGACATCAAGATGCAAACCACCTATCAGCTGTAATATTCAGAAAACCACTGTGGAATTTATAAAGAAATACAGAGATGTGCCACAGAACTTCTGGAATCTTGATTAATGTCTAGCAAAGTTATGGTTAAGATGGCCAAAACATACAAGCTTACTGGTCAAGCATGGTTCAAGTAGTGATATAACTTGGTCTTGCATGGTTGCTTCTGGAATAGGCTCACTAATGTTTATTGGTAGATACAGAATGAATTCAGAAGTCCAAAACAAGTTGTCTGCTAATTTACAGATAAATACACTGACACAGAGCACACTGCAAACACAACAATGGATTTCATCAGGGAAAAATAAAAGGTTTTTGAAATGTCAATCACCAGATGTTAATGCAATTAACCATGTATTTTACCTTCTCAAGACTAGACTAAAGAACTGAAAAACACCCTGAAAGAAGCTGCAGTATGGAGTTGTAAATCGCAAAAGGGCAATCATGTACCATTTGCCTTTTTGCTTACAGAAATGTACAATTAATTTCAAATTTCAAATGGAAAGCAAAGGCCATTTACAATTGCATTTGCCAAGTGTTATGACCCTATCATATTGAAATTGCAATTAGCCAGTTTGCTATTCCACTTCCTCTGCACTGTTTACAGAACCTGGCCAAATTCAAACAGATTCATTAACACTTTTGTGTTTTCTTTTCAATTACCAAGACAAAAAAATGTGCTAAGCAGACAGTTTTGCTGATGAGCATATACTGTCCAGGTTTTTTTATCTGAATGTGGAATAGTCTTGATGTATATTATGTTTCATTTGTGCAGAAGTAATAAGATCAAATACACTATTTTCTAAACGCAAAGAAAAAGTTGGCTAAATCAAGCCAACTCTTGCCACCTTTTCCTTACTTGAATACAGTGCCAAAATTAATTAATGATTACAAAAATAGATTACACAAAGTACAATTCAAATTAATATCCTTTTTGAATTTCACAAGAAATTATATTTTTGTGTCATGTAAAATGTTAAGTAAATTAATTCATTTTGATTAATAATAAATATTTGTCTTTTTTGACAGTTGAGATCAGAAGGCGTTCCAGTGTAAATCCTACACCAGTTTGTTCCCTCCAAGATAGTGGCTCTTGCAGACACAATAGCTAGGTGTTCCCAGACTAGCAATGTTACTATCAAGCTATCAAGTAAATCAGAAACTGAAGGGATGTTCAGCACAATTTTCTTTTGTTCATTTATTGCAAGATGCTCTAAAATGTCAACTGTGACTGACGGCACTTCCAAATACAAATGCTCCATAGTATACTCCCACCCCAGGGCTGATTGACAGGTTTCAGAGCAAGGCATTTGAAATGCAAAGTGAATTACGATTCCATTAAAATTTTGGCAGGCTCCATGTGCAACACAGAAATAGTAAAATGGGTTAATTTCTTTTGCTATTTTAATATGACAGGGTCATAATTTGTAAGACATGGGAAATGAAATTGACAATGACTGCATTTTCTTTTGAAATTTGCCAGATATTGTACATTTTGTGTAATTTTGGATTTTCTTTTCAATTATATCATAGCATCTACAAATAAAACACAAGCACAAAAAATACAGTTTGCAATTGCTTTTGAAAATTGTCCTGAAAATACTTCCATACTGTATCAAAAGCCTAGATGGATGATTTCCTTATCCATACTCTAGTATCCATGTTTTTATCCCAAATATTTTATTGTCTTCACTGTATTGAAAAACAACAGAATTGTCCATTTCAGTGCTTTGGGGGTGGCAATGGGAAATGTTCTGCTGGAACAGAATTTGGTCCTGTCATTCATGTCAATTCTTGGAAAATGTTAGGCAGGTGTTTTTAATGTATTATATACTGTATGTGGGAAAGTGGATTTAAACAGTGGATTTACATTTATTAATGCCAATAAACCCCATTAGGCTAAACTAACAGAGAGCTGAATACAATGAAAGATGCCACCAAATCATGGAATAATACAGTAATGGAAATTTTCCAAGCCATCACCAAATTCTATAAACAAAAATGTAAAGCAACATTTAGAAAGAAGGTGGACCCTTCCATCAATCATTAAGAGTAATTATAACAAGAAATTAATAATGAACATAAACACTTTAGACCCCAAGCTGTCAAAATGACAAGAATGAAAAGAAAGAATGTGTTGGTTTAATGGAAGCTGGGTCTGTGAGAAAAGAGACAATTTGTTATTCCAGTATGTTAGAATTATAACTTGGATTTGGACTGCTTAAAGGGTTCATAGTGTGGTGTATAAACCAATCTGTGTCTAATTAATTAAATGTTCCTATGGAAAAAACTCCTGCCTGCTCATCTTTTATTTATATTCCATATACATATGGCACATACAAGTTTACTCATGTACATTGAGAAAACATTCCTAATATTTAAACCTGAAATACCTGCGAGAGTTAAATAGTTAAGGGTCTTTCCTTCAGCTGGTACGTGACATGCAATATAGACAATTCAAAAGATATATATTAAAAGCACAGCAAATCCTTTACTGAATCTCAGTATTTCAGCCTGAAGCCATAGCAGCCCACAATGTAATCGTAGTTAAAATCTTACCTTTGTGAACATTATTAGAGTTAAAAAATTTATATTTAATTTAATTTGTCAAAACAAATATTTGCATGATATATTCACTAAACCAGTGAAATATAGTCTGAATGAATAGGTAACCAAGATAAATCATGTCAGAACATTTTCCAAATGTAACATTATAGCACCAACATAGCAAAAGTAAAGATAAAAACAAAGAAATACTTTAGGAAAAGAAAAAAAGACAATATCCTGGATTCATAAATGTGCAAACTCTTGGTTAAAATGTTTGTTAAAGCAAAATTTGCTTTTAATACAGCTCTCAATCTTTTGGGATAAGAATCTACCAACTTTTCTTGATAGGATTTAGATCTGGGCCCTGTCAGATTCTTGATCATCTTCTGAAGACATTTGTTTGTTTACTTAGATTTCTCCAAGTAGTGATGCAATCACACGTTGTGGTTTTGTACCAAACGTATATTTTAGAATTATCACCAGGAAGATCTAACTTTGTTTTGTCAGGCCGTAATATATTTTGCCATTTTTAAACATAATTTAGGAAAACTTATGTTCTTTGTTTGGTAGTTTTTTCCCCTGGAAAATGGCTTCAGTCTAGTCACCATGCCCCTTATCCCAAGCATGTAAAAAGTGGGATATGTCTGGGTGTGAATGAATGAATGACATTTAGTGTAAGTAAATGAAATGATATTTACAGAAATTCGGTACAGATTGCAATTCAGCGTTATATTGTTCAATAAGTGGTGATCCTGTACTCAGTTCAGTTCAGTTTAATTTTTCTTTAAATGGCACTTTCAACAAAGGACATTGTCAGAAAGATCCATAATAAACAAGTCAGAAAAGATGACAACAAAGAAGATGAGCCCTGGAAGAAAAGTTTTTTTTTTAACATTGTATACTATAGTGTCCAGCGGTGCTTTATTGGAAAGATCTTCATCAGGGTCAGTATTGATCACAGAAGAGATTTAGCTTTAATTCTAAAATATACAAATTATTTTATCCACTGAATAATGAATAAAACTTGAGTTTATATTTTAGTAACTGTAGACATTAGAGACTTTAGTCAGAACAACCAAAATCATCTTTAATGTGTGTGTATAGAACCATCCAGATAAAAGTCATGTCAAATTTTAACTTATTCATTCCATGGCACCGTTAACAGCAATGAATGATTCACTTTACATTATCAAGTAGATGCAGCATACCAATTTTCTTTTGTTATCTGATTTTAGTTTTGTCCCTATGGATGACCGTGTGCCAAACATTGCAATTTATCATACTCATGAGAACTGTATTCTAACTGTAAACTGAGTTTTTTAATCTGCTTACCATAGGTAGTTTTACTGTAGTCTTGTCAGCGCTGGCCATTTTCCTCTGAGCTCTATTTCTCACATTTCCTCCATGTTGATATACTGGAAATCTTTTGTCCATTTTGTGTGAAATTAATAAACTGATTGGAAATCCCAGTTTCTGCAATATTCAGACCAACCTGTCTGACACCAACAATGAATCTCTGATATCACATTCTTCATTGATTTTGAGCGGTGAACACTGAGCAGTAATCAAAGTGCTTGACCTGTTTTTGCCTTAAGGAAGAGAAAGTACAGATACAATAAATTCAAGCAGGTCATCTGTACCACAAGACTATAAAACAATTAGCTGACCTCTCCAAGGTATTTTTGCTAAACGTTCTACATGTTACTGACTTGTAAGGAAAAAGAATATTTTGTTAAGCCAGGCATGAAATCTAGTATAAGCTGTAGACTTCTTTCAGAATGACCCCCTTGGCTGTAACTATAGGAAACATTACACAGGAGTCTTGGGGCATATGAGAAAGATAGTCAAGCAGCCAAGAGGGGCAAATTCAATATTAGGAGAAATCCAACGAAGATGTCCAAAACCTGTGACACATGGTGCTCTCAGAACCCAAGCATCTCGCATTTTCCCCTGCACTGCTGAATTGCTATTGTTTGTTTCTGTTCACAATTAAATAATCAATTAAAAGTATTTAAACAAAAAAGACAAGCATCAGTCAGAAATTTTGTGTAGTATCTCAAGAATAATGCCAAAATCAGTGTTTTGTTTGCACAGGTAAGTCTCTGGATTTGAACCTTGTTGAAAACCCATGGTCTCAATTAAAGAGTGAAAGGTCACTTTTTTAAGTTTTTAACTACTGTTATTGAGAGGAGGCTTCAACAAACATACATTCCTGTTTATTTTAAAACTAGTGTATTGCTAAAAATATTGTACTAATTGTTATGTAATTAAAAGAATTTGTGTTTAAAATGAAACTATATACATCAATATGATTCGCAGAAAGAAAATGCACCTGAAATATCTGAAGGAATTAGATTAGAATCTCAAATGAAATGTTTCAGACATCTTGTTTAATACATGCTATGAAGATTTGAAGCTGTTTTGAAAGCAAAAGTATAGTGTTCCTAATAAAGTATGGAATGAGTATATTTAAGTTAACAATTCTTAACCTTTTGTATTATTCATTTTGTATGTTTGCTTATTTTAACAATTTTTTACATTAATTTTTAAATCGACAGTATATTTTTAATGTGCTATTTGAAGTCATTTTGTGGTATGAAAAACCTGTGTACAGAAATGACATTATACCTTATCAGAGTCATCTTTACAAATTTGATGAAGCATTCTAACAGAGATTTTGTCATAAAATATATTTCTAATTGATTCTATATTTCTTATTGATACATTCAACAACTAATCGGAAAAAAAAAAATAATTTTGAAAAGTTTGACTGTTAGGAACCCTGGTGTGGCATGTGGGGGCACTGCATTTAGACATAAAATGCATTTTATGTGAGTGACAGAGACAAAATCACCTCAGTGGTGAGAAACATTGGAAGCATGTTGTACCTGCTTGAGTCAGGCCCATTATCCAATCAAGTGTTTTCTAGTTGTATGGCACAGTTAAGGGTTGTATGCTATTGCTTTATAATTTCCCTTCACTAGAACTAAGTGACCTAGCCCAAACACGTTGCAACATTGCAGTTTTGCTGTGCAAAATGCAAAGTACATTATGACAAGGTTTGCCAAGATTGGTGTGGACAGGCTTAAGTGGCCTGCACAGAGCTGTCACCTCAACCCTACTGAACAGTTTTGGGATAAATTGGAACACTAGCTGTGCCCATACTACTTCTCCTGATTTCAGTGCCTGACCTCACTAATACACTTGTGGGCATGATGTCATAGCCACCATCTAAAATCTAGTGGAAAGTAGAATGGAGTTTATTAATACAGAAAAGTGGGGATTAAAACTGGAATGGGATGTTACAACGAGTGATGGTAATGTGTACTCAAACTGTTTTAGACAAATATCTGTATGAACTTGACTTGTTTACAGTTAACATAGGCTCAAATGATTAAATAGTATAGAAAACAAATGTTATGTATTTTCAAAATACAAATAATTTAATGAATCGTGCATTATGCAGTGTTTTGACAGTAAGTAGTGAAGCTAATTAGTATCAATAGTATCATAATGGTACAATCATAGTATCATAACTAATATCAATTAGTAAGTCAAATCAAATAGTGATAAAGTATCTGTTTGTGATTGTGATTTGTAATTGCTGTCATTTCATTAGCATACAAAATATATCCTAAGTCAAATTGCTATCCTGCTTTTTGTTAACATTCAAAAATAGTAAATTCACTGATTCCAACCAATGAAAAATAAGATTCATCGTCAAAGATCTGGGATTGATTACACAATGAAAAAGAAAAATGCATTGCACACACAGCAGGCAAAATTACTTTTAACATTGCAGAAATCAACTTTGAACTGAATTGAAAAAAGTTCAGAATAACATAATGGATTCGATTAAACTCTTTTGGTAAGGCTTTCTACAAGTTATGGAAGTCTGGGTATGGGAATTTTTGACCGTTCCTCTAGAATCGCATTTGTGATGTCAGGCACAGATGTATAACGAGAAGGCCTGGCTTGCAGTCTCCTCTCTAATTCATACCAAAGGTGTTCTACACTATGTGCAGAATTATTAGGCAAATAAGTATTTTGACCACATCATCCTTTTTATGCATGTTGTCATACTCCAAGCTGTATAGGCTTGAAAGCCTACTACCAATTAAGTATATCAGCTGATGTGCATCTGGGTAATGAGAAGG